>KZ808510.1:142016-155678 GCA_000696205.2 Oncopeltus fasciatus | reverse complement strand
TATATATATATATATCAGGTCTAAAAGAGTTAAGTTGTGCTTCTGCACCATTCTGTTTATAGTTCTCGAATATGTTTGACTAGAATCCTATGTGCCAGACTTTTTATATTAATTATCATCTTGGATTAAAAACCTACAAGTGCTAGATTATTAGCTTTAACATTTTCTATTTCCCTCTACAATATTTTTTAATGTTCGAATGAATAGTGAATTATTTGACTACCAGTAATTAGTTGGAGATTGGAATTTTCTAAAAATTAATCTTTATTTCATTCTAAGTATGTAACGCACAACTATTTTTATTTCAATTAAACTGTTTTAGATAACAAATAAAAAATACTCAACCAAAGCAGCTTTTAAGTTCCTAATAAAGAGTTATCATCAGCATGGACTATTATCCTTATGGCGTGGAAACTCTGCTACTATGGCAAGGATTGTGCCATATGCTGCTGTACAATTTACTTCACATGAACAATGGAAGAGAGTTCTTAAGGTTGACACTGGACATGAAGATAAGTTGTAAGTATTCTTTTTTTTTTATGTGACTACTAATTCTTCTACTTCTAAATAATGTGTCTTTTTTTGTTTTCTTCCTTTTAGAAATTTGTTATAAACTGTTATTCCATCTCTGTGTACCAATTAAATCTAACAAGTTTCAGTGAATTTCAGTCTTTTTTTTTTTATGTGTAAAAAATAATTTTAATTTGTAAGAAATCTTATCTTCTGTGTCCCAAGCTTTTTAGAAGATTAGTCCAATTAGAGCATAAGGTATTAAGTGAGGAATAAATTTTCTGAAGTAGCTAAATCATTCCTCAAATAATCTTAGCTATTCAGAATTTGTTTTTTTTTGTAAACTTGTTAATTGTGGTATTAGTTTAAAATGTATACCAATAATTTCAAATTTTATTTGTTAATTACTTGTCATAGCACCAGTAAGTCTCGGCCGGTGAACACCACGTTTGAGTAGTTCTCTGTTATCAAATTCTCTATTTATAGGTTGTAAGCAGGGTTATACCCTGAAAATAAATAGACAACGATAACTAAGTGTGCTCAACAAGTGTGTGAAGTTTGGCAGAGTTACGTTGCCGACATCACCCACAATTCAGTGAGTAAAGACAAACATTTTTTCAATAGCCAGCTCCAAGCGGGCAGGCAGGGCTCAGACTTGTCTGTCTTATCTGTCCCCTCCCTCACTAAGGCCACTGTCTCAGTACAGGGCTCACAAGCTCCACGACCCGGTTCGAGGCTCGAAGTTTTTTTTATTATTTGTTTATTTTTATTTTTTTTTTCCTATTAATGCCTTATGATGGGAGATAATAACTATCATAAAGTTATATTTAGTGGAGGTAAAGGCAAGCGAAGGGGCGGACCCATGACACCTCCAAAAGAAAAGAGGAGACATCGGTCAGTGACTAGAACCCCCACCGAGCTAAACAATGCAATGTCAACCGGCCCTAGCACCTCACAGGGGGTAACCTTCCATCCCTCCACCAGCGCCCCCCACCCCCCGGCGTCATCCCAACATCAGGAACAGAATTCCCAATCAGAGGAACTATCGCATTTTGCCACTCATACCCCCTTCCAAGCTCTTCAGGTCGTGAAGGCAAAAATATGGAAGCAGATTCAGCAGTCCCTCGAATAATTCCATCAATGCCAATATTTGTTAGAAATCTGAACAACTTCAGACTGATGTGCTCCCAGTTGAACGAGCGAGTGGGGCCTGGCAGATATTCCTGTATCAACAGACAGCAAGATACCAAAATAATCCCTGACAGCCCAGACACCTATAAAAAAAATAATTCAATATCTAAGGGAAACGAATGCGCAGCACCATACTTACCAGCTCAAAGAAGACAGGGCTGTAAGAGTGGTAATTTGTTATCTCCACCACACAACTTCCCCAAACTTCATCAAGGAGGAGTTGACTTACTTGGGATTCAGTGTCAGAAAGGCCATAAACGTGATCATAAGCCGGCCCCAGAGAGGAGAGATCTCTGTCTCTAAAACATCCCTGCCAATGTTCTTTGTGGCCCTGGAGCCTACGTCCAATATGTAAGAGATCTACAGCTTGACCTCGCTCTGTCTCTGTAGAGTAAGAGTTGAGAAGCCACATCCTCGTCGAGAAATAGTACAATCCCACAAATGCCAGCAGTGTGGTCATACAAAAGTCTACTGTGAATACTCTCCACGGTGGAGGCGCTCACATCAGTACGAGCTGCCCAATATCCCGCATCATCCCAGCTACATGTGCACTGTGCCAAAAAAATCACCCTGCCAACTAAGAGGGCTGTCAGGTGTACAAGGAGCTGAAACAGCGGACTCTGCCTTCTCGTCAACAGCAGACTGCAACTCAAGTCCGGAAAATAGTGCCTCCGCCCTCCAGAGTTGTTGAGCCAGGACTCACCTACGCTTGAATGACACAACAAACTCAGAATCATCCCAGACAAGACGAGCCACAACCACAACCGTATCCCCCACCCAGGAGGGAGCAACCCACTATCTCTAACATCCCAACTTCACCCTCATCTAATAATCTTCACACTTAACAGTTAGTTCACTCCTTCTTCTCACAACTTAACTTCCTCATCACACCACTCATATCTCTTCTGGCCAACCCTACCAACTCCCAAACCATGATTCCTCAATCCAAGAATTCCTTTTATATCCTCCTATATGTTAACAGTATGCTAACAGCATTCGGATGCATACTGATGAACTCATACTAGTACTGGATAACAAAAACATAGGCGTAATTTTACTGACAGAAACATGACTAACTAAACGAAATAATCTAAAATTTCTGGTTACCACACTTATAGGACAGACCATCCTGATGCACAAGCTCATGGTGGAACTGCACTTCTTATCAAGAAATCCTATACCCATCATATTTTACCCTCCCCTCCCACAGAATCCCTTCAATCAACAACAGTGTCAATTTCTACAACCTCTTATCCTATCACACTTTTAGCAGTGTATTGTCCTCCAAATAAGCAAACCACTACTCCAGAATTTTCCACTTTTCTCAAAGATCTAGGTCACTGTTTCCTTGCAATGGGGATCGAGAACGACCAACTCTCGTGGTCGATCTCTATATAATCCCAGATTCGCTTAAAAAGCTCATAATAGTGAAACACTGCTCAAGGGCGTTGTTCCAAAAATATAGACACCCCACAGATCGCAAAGACTTTAATAATCTTTCCAGGCACGTAAAGCAAAAATTAGTTGCTTTACGAAATGAGGCTTATAATGCCCATCTGTCTTCCCTCTCAGCAGTAGACAAATCCCTCTGGATTGCTACTCGCAGAATCCTTAAGAGCCATAAAGCTTCTACCCCCTTGCGCTGAGGAGATGGTTCCTGGGCTTCTTCTGACAAAGACAAGGCCGAAATGTTTGCCCAGCACCTCAAAAAAACATTTACTCCTCACTTAGATCCCTTAGTCCTATCCAATACCATGGAGACTAAGGAGACTCTGGACATGCCATTACCTATGTCTTTACCACTCAAGGCAGTAACACCTTCCGAGGTCAAGTATATAATCTCTCGTCTGCCTAAGCCCAAATCACCTGGATATGATTTAATCCCCAGTCAAATTCTCCATAATCTTCCCAAGAAGGCAATTATATTCTTTACCTACATCTATAATAGTATACTCCAAACTACACACTTCCCACTCCTTTGGGAATATTCTGACATAATATTATTTCCCAAACCTAGAAAACAACCGCATAATCCTTCATCCTACTGTCCCATAAGTCTCCTTCCTTCACTTTCTAAGGTTTTCGAAAAAAATCTATTAAAACAAATGATGCCTTCCATTGAACCCTATAATATCCTCCCAAACCATCAGTTTGGCTTCCGATGAAAGTATTCTACTGTCCAGCAGGTTTCTCGAGTCATAGACTACATTTCCTCTTCCCTTGAGTGCAAAGAGTACTGCCCGGGAGCTTTTTTGGATGTTTCCCAAGCATTTGATAGAGTCTGGGACAGTGGTCTCCTGTTTAAACTGAAATCCATACTTCCTAATAACACTTAGCTTATCCTTAAGTCTTACTTATCCAACCGTTTCTTTAGGGTTCGGCAAGGATTAGATTACTCTGATTTCTACCAAGTGGAAGCGAGAGTTCCTCAAGGTAGTGTGCTTGGACCTATTCTATTCATCCTGTACACTGCTCACATCCCTACCCACCCAAGTACCCTCTTAGCTCTATTTGCGGACGACAAAGCTATCCTATCCTCCCATCCCGATCTTAAAACTGCTTCTAAAACCTACAAGATCACCTCAAAAAAATCAAACAATGGTGTGGAGTATGGAGAATAAAAATCAATGAAGCAAAATGCGTTCAAGTTAATTTCCAACTGCGGAAAAAAGACTTCCCTGAAATTGTGAAATTTAACAATATTCCTTTATCACATTCAAATTATGTTGGTTACCTTGAGTTCCATCTTGACTCACGATTTTCATGGGGTGAACACACTAAAATTAAAATACAAGAACTCAATTGATGATATGGACTTCTATACAAACTCATGAATAAGAACTCCAATCTTACGATTGAAAACAAACTGACGCTCTACAAAACCTTATTACGACCAATCTGGACTTAGGGAGTAGAAATCTGTGGTGCTGCCAAGCCTTTCAACATACAACGAATCCAGTCCTTTCAATCTAAAACCCTCCGAATAATCGCAAATGCTCCCTATTATGTATCCAATTCCTCTCTTCACCACAATTTTAATATTCCTTTTGTTCAGGATCTAATTTCTTCCCGCTTCAGCCTTTTCCACAGTAAACTGCCTTTCTATCCTAATTCAGTAGCACAGACCTTGTCTTCCAACTCCAACCCCTACAACCCTCCCCGCCGGCTCAAACGAAGATTGCCCCGCTACCTCCTGGGGACATAGTCTGTAAATAATTTGAGAGTGGTGTCACTGGTCACCTTCTCTCCTCATGTGGCTTTCATTAATGTATTTTTTTTTTTTTTATTCATTGTAATCAAATTACAAAATGTTTTTTATTTATTTTTAACAGAATGTAATATGTAAATAAAGGTTAAAAAAAATTACTTGTAATGCATGATAATCTCTAAATCAGAACTTTCTATTTTACACATTTGTACAAGTATTTGTCCAAGTATGTCATTAAGAAAAAAAAACTAATGTTTTCTTTAAGACTTTATAATATCTATGTTAAGCTCCAGATTATATAAAAATAGAGGCATTAACATTGAATTTTTACAGTGCTAAGCAGCGAAGGTTTCTGGCAGGATCACTGGCTGGAGTCACCTCTCAGACTCTCACCTACCCTCTAGATCTAGCTCGTGCACGGATGGCTGTAACTCAGAAACAAATATATAACTCCCTCTATGAGGTCAGTCACTTGTTATCCTCAACCCTTTATAGTCTGAAGCATTATTTTTAACCCTGATCACTAATCGCCATTCCAGATAAATTTTCCTTTATGTCTATAACAATTTACTTCCATTATAAATATAGGGAAGTAATAAGTACCAATAATTCACAGATTGCAACTGTTTATGGATGGAAATATTGGTTATCGAGAATTGGAAACCTTTTATGAGGTAAAGATAAATTTTCTATTTGTGACTCATTTTTTAATTTTCATAAAGGTATGTAAATATTTTATTACAATTTGGTATTAAAATTATAAATAAAGGGGGATTGATTTTGTTTTGAAATTTATTTGAACTGCGTATTGGCTAATTTTTAAAGGCAGGCTTTTATGATTGTCTCAATAGTCAGTTGATAAAGTATTGGTGTGTATTTTGGAAAATGTTAAGAAGGATGTGTAGGAAGTGTATATTTTATTTTATTTATTTTTTAATGTTAGCCTTTCATTGAACTACTTAGGGTCATAGAGGGAGGGGCTATCTACAGTTTTACATCCCATTCTAAATATCCATGGCTCAGATCAAGCTTTTATTTATCAATAAAAGCTTGACCTGGTTGGGATTTGTACTCGTTATGGGGGATGCTGTGACAGGATTGTGAGACAGACTAAGTCCAAGTTGTTTTATGTTCCTCTGCTTATTAGTTCTGATTTCATTATAAATTGTATATAGTACAAATCCATGGAATGTAGGTGATTTACATCGAAGTAGGTGATTCCATTTCTCTAAAATTGTATATATTACAGTAAAAGTTATTAAATGCAAACAATGAATGAGAGGGAATAGAATAAAAAATCTATCTGTCCCAGCCAGGACTCGAACCTGGATCTCCTGCTTGGGTGTAATGGTTAGCATTCATGCCCGTGGAGATCCAGGTTCGAGTCCTGGCTGGGACAGATAGATTTTTATTCTATTCCCTCGCATTAATTGTTTAAAATTTACATGGGATAATACACCACAACTAAGTTAATATTTATAAATGAAAATAAAAAAAAAGTAAATAACGAGAGTCGATAAATAGCTAGACAATGTCAGCTCCTTCGAACATAAGACGATGTCTTCGTCTTTCTCGTAGGTTAGGCTCTCGCTAGAGTGTTGGGAATTTAATAGGTTATCTAGCTCGTCTCGGTTGTGCAATGGTTAGCATTGGTGCCCAGAAAGCAGGAGATCCAGGTTCGAGTCCTGGCTGGGACAGATAGATTTTTTATTCTATTCCCTCGCATTAATTGTTTAAAACTTACGTGGGATAATACACCACAACTAAATTAATATTTATAAATGTTATTAAATGCACTTTTGTTAACTTATTCTACATCTTTCAAAATTAATGATACTTTTTAACGATGATAGAGACGTAGTCATTAATGTTTCAAATAATTTTATTTACGACATCTTCACGCACTACACAGTGTTGCAAGATACTGAGAGGAGAACCAGCACCACTCTGTAGTGCTTGAAGATGGTGTATTGACACTGAAACCGGTTGCAAATGAAGTTATTTGTAGGGAAAGACTACATCCCTATCATCCCTGAAGCGATCAATATTCCTGTAATCTTCAGAAAAAAAGAAGTGAATGATTCTTATGGCATATAATTTGATTATTATGAGAGTTAATTATGATTAAAAACAGATATTTTTTCCAACTTACTTGCCTAGTTGGCCTCGTATGTCTGCCTTATAAATAACAAGTAACTTCTAGAGATTGCTTTGAATAATTAAATATTGAGTTTCACCAGTATTTTACTTACCGTTATAGGTGGACTTCCTATAGCTCCTTTCAAAAGAAAAAATTATTTGCCTGAAAAATTTTGGTAAAAATGAAAAATAGGATTCCTAAGAAGTTTTACCTATTTACAATTCGGAAGCATTTATTTATTTGCTTTTCACAGCTTATAATAACATAAAATGAAATTGAGTGAAACATATTTAATGTAGATATTACAACACATTTCTCTTGCCCTCTGTTGAAAAATAGTTGGATGCTTTTTATTTTCTTGTTATTATCTAGTTGATACAAAAGTTGAATAATTTTTCACCAGTGCTATATGCTAATGTGCAGAAAGATGTATCATAAAGGTTTATTTTGACAATATCTATGGAGTATTACTTTCCACTTAATACCTATAGAGTGTAGGGAACATTACAGTTTATTTGTTTCTATTTTTATTGCTTTGAAATCTTTTCCTTTTCCTCCCAAGCTTTCAATCCCAGTGTCGGAAAATGAAATCTTCATAACGTCACATCATAATCTTAATTATATCATAAACTCAAAATTTCCTAATTTTTGCTCAAAAATAATATTTTTTATTACAATTAACATTAGATAAAATTATATAATCAAGATTTGAACTTAAATTTAGTTTTAAAATCTATATTCAAAACTAATTTAAGAATCCAGAAGGTTACATGCTACTATTAGCAGATGAAGGTGCCATTTATTAACTACATTTCCCTTTTTTTCACTCTGGACAATTACTGTAGATAAACAGGAAAAAAAAAAAAAAAAAAAAAAAAAGGATGCCAAATTGTCAAAGGTTAATAAAATGATGCCATAAACATGTTTATTTTGTTTGAAATTTCTTAAGCCAGCTGTAGAAAGGGAATGTAAGATGCCAGCATATGCTAAATCTGTATGAAATAAAAGAAAAGTCCTGCAACAGGCCATAACTCTGGGGGGGGGGGAATACATGTTAAGGATATAAGTTTCTAGACCCATGGCACACTAGAGAAAAGATGTGGTTAGCTCACAATTCTGGCCATTTGATTTTTTCCCATTCAATGAAGAATTGTTCCTAATTAGGGCTGGGTGTTCCCTAAGACCACTCCAGAAATCTTCTTGGTCTTTTCAAACAGAAACACAGAGAGAAAGACAAAACAACTGTCCACTGTAAGCATTGACCTGAGACCTTTGGCTCAGGAGCCCAGTTTGTCCCGACCGAATCTGTAGAAGCTACCTTAAAATAGTGTTTTAACAATAAAATGAAAGCTTATAGTATAACAGACATGGAAAGTTGATATGATTACTTACAGCTCATGAGTTTAGTTAGAACTTCATAGGCTTTCTATTCTTTTTCTGTGAACAATATATAATTAGTTTTTAAAATTTTTGAATTTTGTAAAAGATAATTGTCTGGCAGCCTTATTTAAACAGATGCTTCATTATAGATATAAATAACAAGATTAAATGACTAATTTAATCTACAAGCCAAACATTAATTAATTTAATCTAAAACTCTTGAAGGATGTTAATTTTGCTGAGATAAGCTTTAAGTTGATTAGGAATAGATATATGGAGGGAATGTATCCAACTCTTAATTATCTTTCTTATCGTACAAATTAATGTTTTAGAACATATATTAGTCATATAATGTGTAGGTCTGATGCACATGTTTGTGAATATTTAGTGCTTATGCATGTGTTTAATTATTTTCTTCTGAATTTCATTTAAATATTTTATCTTTTAGGTCTTTGTGAAGATTTGGAAAAATGAAGGCTTCTTTGCTTTTTACAAAGGCTTTGTGCCTACTATAGTCGGTGTTATCCCATATGCAGGAGTCAGTTTTTTTACATATGGTACTCTTCAGAATTGGTTTAAACGTGAGTTTAACATATAATTATCAGCATCTGAGTTGAGAGTTTAAGTTTTTGCTACTGTAATTGGTTATCAGTAAATAATTATATGAACTTTTTCACCTTACCCATAAAAAATATGCATCTTATTGCTATATTATTATGATTATAAAATTTTATGATTTTATAGATCCATTTTAGCTATCAAACATAAAACTTTCTCCAGTTTAACAATTCTTCTTACATGTAAGAAGCAATTAATTTGACTTGTTCTTTTAAAAGTGAATTAATTAAATGCCAAGACTTTCTCATAATTTGAAAATGATCTTTGCAATTTTTTCGACAATTTATTTTCAAATTAAAAGCCATAAAATTCTCCGTGTATTTAAAATGTAATCTAAAAATAATATTTTGGCCTAGGCCATTTTCAAGTCACCTGCATGTGAACCACATGGTTTTTAGTCTATATTAAAAATTATGGGGATAATTTTAATTTAAAATAAATTGTTTTAAAAAATTTGAAAGTTGTGGATTCATTTTTCTATATAGGACTCTTTATAAATTATTTCCTATGAACCTCTGGTATAATTAAATTAATAATTGATCTCTAACAGTATGAGCATCTTCCTACAAGACTTAAATCAGTTACTTGAGAAAGATATATGTTTCTTGTTTCCTTTTATACATTATACTTGACCCAATGGAGAGAGAAGTTATTATCAGTTATATTGACCTCACCAGTGCCTCACAAAGTGCCTTCACTTCCTTAAAAAGCAAAACAAAAAAAACAGGATGTTGACATTACTAATGTGATTACTACTATATTTTTTAAATTTATATATTGTCCATCGACTTCTGATTTTCATTAGTGCTAATTACTACTATAAGAGCCACAAATGTCCTAGGTTCTCTATTACATTTTCCTAATTTGAATGATAGGTGCTTAGTGCTCTAACATTTTAACTGTAAGAAGAGATTCATTGGTTTTTTTATTTTCCTAACTCTCCTCTCCACCTTTCTGTAACCTGCTGTAGGAGCTGCTTTTGAGCTATTTTTCTTGACAGATTTTTCAGTTATATAAAAAAGAATCACTTCTCAAGTCTCACAAGTTAGGCATTTTCTCTTAACTTATGAGATGCAAAGAAATTTAAAATGTATGTACCTAAAATTTCTTGACCACCTGATAATGAAAATATGCTTGGATGGACCACATGAGTCATATGGGGTCTACAACTATGAGCTAAAAAAAAAAAAAACTAAAAAAAAACAACTGAAATTTGCTCTATATTTATAATCCCTTGGTGTTAACACACATGTTGGGGGATTTGTCATAAAGATAATTTTTAAAATATCATTTGCCTTGAAATTATCTTTAGCGTACCCCAGGTGAAATTATTGACAGTATCTATTAAGGAGGAAATTAACCAAAACTTCTGAAATGTAATGTAACAGATTATAAACATTTTAATAATTTAATTTTAATTTTAAATGATGCTATTAAATTTTTATTTGTGTTACAAGTAGCGATAGTAATGAACAGTTAATTTAAAAATGTACTGTTGCTGACTAAAGAATAGCAAAAAGAATACTAATTAATGATCTGGGCAAGAGTAATTTACAATTAAAATATAAACTAGTTAAATTGATTGATTGATTGATAGTTTGCAGTTTTAATACGCTCAACTACTACAGTTATCAGTGCCCATCTTTTATTATTATAACTTATATTTATCTAATTATAACCTATATAATAAAAACATATGTGCATATTTCATTAATATTTGGAGAGTGGAACACCTATTTAATTACTTGATATAATTTAAAAAGTAATTTTGTAATAAGTAATAAGTTTACTTATATTTACTTTATTTCATAATAATGTAAGGGATCTAATTTATTTGGGGATTCTGGAAGATAAGAAAAGTCGAGTTTCCATGCCACCAAGCCCAGGTCTCCGACCCTCACCCTGGGACAGGCCCCTCTATCCCTCTGGCCCCACCTGGAAAGCTTTACCTTAGGAGGTCCTCATCTAGGTGGCTGGCTGTCTTGTTTGGGGTTGAGGGTGTGCTTGGTAGTACCAGGCCAACCTCACCCTCCACCCACTTGAAGTTGAACCTACAAGGGTGTCAATACCCTCATCTTTGGTTGTAAGGTATCCATGCATAACTTGTGTTTGGCCAATAGGCAGTCAGGATTTATTACTCTTCCCTCCTTTTGCTGCGTTCTGAAAAGCTCCAAGGCTTGGTAAATTTTTTAATGACTTCAACTTCCTATATATGGCAGACAATTTTATTAATTTCTGTCAGCATCATAATGTAGTCTCAAACAAATGTTATGCCTCGATGATTTGAATACATATCATCTAGTGCCTGTTGAGCACTTAATGAGTCTATTACAATGACAATGTGGTTTTATTGAATTGACATAAATAGGTGAATTGCTGCCAAAATTGTGCATAGTTCAGCTGTAAAGATGCTACAAAGGTCGTGCAGTCTATATTTGTATGTTGAGTTTGATGTAATGAATGTGTATCCATTGGATTTATCACTTTCCAAATCATGAGTGTAAATAAGGGTAAGTAGGAGTAGGGAATTTATGGAATTTACTTTATTTTATTTAGGGAATTTACCATGAAATTTGTCATTATATTCGGAGCTAGAAGTGACATTTTTCTTCTGTGTTGAGAGAGCTAGGTCACACTTTGGCTTGGTGAGCATGAAGGAATATGGGAAGAAAAATAATTTTTTGAAAGAAAAAGAAGCTTTATTCTGGGACTTAAGTCCCCTTGAATAACAAAGAGGTCACAGCTGACAGTGCAGCTGATTCTAACCTAATTACAACATTAAAAATAAAAATTACAAATAAATAATAAACTAATAATATAATACATTTTCACATTTACAACTTGTTTTACAAGTACAGAAATAGGAGAAATAAGTATTAAAAATTAAAAAAAACTAAGATATACATGGGATAATAAAAATAGATGCACCAAAAGAAAATGTGTGCAATGCAAGAAAAAATATTAAAACTCAAAACTAATACATTAACAATTAATCATGATAAGAATATAAGAAAAAATAATCAAGATAAAGTTCCCTGTTTATGGATCATCGAGACGAACTTGGCTGCTTCAGTTGGAGAGGCTTTATAATCTTGGCCTTCACTTAGCGATAGGTGCTTTCGAACAAGCCCAACTGAATCAATATATGTTGAATCAGGACATCTTCCCCCTCATCTAAGGCGAGAATTGTTTACTCTCAATTATTTTGCTAGTATTAGAGCTAAAAGAGAACATTTCCTCACTCCCCACTTTGATAAACAGGAGGTAATTAAAAAATTTCAAGATATGAAAACTCGTACTAGACTTCTAACAGTACGTGCTGGTGAAATTTATCGAAAATATAAAGAAAATGAGGGTAAAATAATGCCATTCATATAAACATCCATAAGCCATTGGAGCCTAAAGACACCTTGCATTGATTATACTTTGAACAAACTTGTAAAGCGCGATACACCTCCGGAAATATATAGAAAACTGTACCAAGAAAAACTGGAAATCTATAATAATCTTAAACCAATATTTACAGATGGCTCAAAAACAGAAAATGGGGTTGGATATAGTGTACTACTCCCTGGCGGAAGAAGCATTAAAGTACCATTGCCTTCTCATACCAGTGTTTTCCATGCAGAATTAATGGCAATTATAGATGCTCCAAAAGAATGCTGCATTCATCAAACTGATGCCCTAATATGCAGCGACTCGTTCAGTTCTCTTCAAGCGATCCTAAACAAGTTCACGAGGGACCCATTACTGTGTGAAATTCAAAATTTAATGGAAGAACTCAGCACACGAAAAATAAATATAAAACTCCTTTGGACCCCCAGCCACGTTAGGATAATGGGAATCGAAGAAGTTGACGTCCTAGCAAAGGAAGCTGCATTGCTACCTGTATCCTCAGATAAATGCACACATCTCAAAGACGAAAAACACCATATAAAAAGAATAATTTGAAATCAATGGCAACAAAGATGGGACAGAAGTTCAACACGACTGCGATCTATATCACCACAAGTCCGGACTTCAGTCTCATATGAAAAATTGCCAAGAAGAGATGCAGTTGTCATCATGAGGATACGTATAGGACCTACATGTCTAACCCACGGTTACCATCTAGTTGGTAGGCGACGACCCTCATGTGGCCTGTTTGGAGATCTTCTCACGGCAGACCACATTATTTGCGAGTGTCCCCAACTACAAACAACAAAGCAAATGTTTGGCTTAAAAGGGGATCCAAAGGAGATGTTACCAGAAAATAAAAATGTCAACAAGAGAATTAAATATCTGAAATACATCAAATTGTACCGGAATCTATGAATCTATATACAAAACTTACTTGTCTGTGATAAATTTAGTGATAGTTCTAAACATAAGTGATATTTTACTATTAAATGAACTTAACTATTTTAATTTGATTGAATTTTATATTTACTATTAGATTATTGTTTATTTATTTATTAATTATGATTAATTGTTTAGAGGATTATTGTTGTTAGATGGATAAGAATTATTACAATAATAGTTAAGTGCTAATGACCATCAGCAGTAGAGGCGCGATATATTAAAAAAAAAAAAAAAAAAAAAAAAAAAAAAAAAAAAAAAAAAAAAAAAAAAAAAA
>KZ808510.1:118021-133997 GCA_000696205.2 Oncopeltus fasciatus | reverse complement strand
GGTCAAGGTAAATTTTAAAAAATACAAATTTTTAAAAAATGTGAATTTTTTAAAAATCTGCTGATGCTTCGGCTTACATGTAAGCTGAAACAGCGTAAGTAAAATTATATATAATTATTTTTTAACATAAGAAGAATTTAAATAAATTATTATAAATTAAGTTTCTCTGCAAAATAATTTATTAAGTGGCTACTATGATTGAAGATTTAAAAGTAGTAATAGCTAGGTTTTGAAAGGGGAACAAATGTAAGTGTTAGTTATGGCAGAAGGTAGTTTCAGAGGAAAGTGGCTAAAAAAAAAAGAAAAAAAAAAAGTGCTTGAAATTTTATGTTCCATGAGTTACTTGTGTAAAGAACATGTGGCATCTGGAAGGTCAGCATATTTGAACGTACTTAGGAAATATTGTCTTTGGAAAGAAGGGTATAATTACTTTTAATAGGTCCTAGTTAGAGTAACTTGGGAATTCAAAAATATTTTCAAAGAGTTCATCAAGCTTATCATATTATCTTCAAGGAAATTCATCTTAGACTGCATAACTATAACCCCTCCCCCCCCCCAAAAAAAAAAGGTTAACTTCTTCCCTATAATAAATTCAACTTGGCTTACAGTAAAATGTAGATGAAGAAACTCTGTAGATTATTTTCTAGTTATGACCAAACATTTTCTTTTTTAGTCATATAATTTTTAGGTTGATTGAAAAACTCTTTGCAACCCTTCATGGTCAATGTTATATTTAATGTATATTACTTTTAACTTCGATTAAATACTTGCCAATAATCAACATCTAATTCAGTTAGTACAGTATCTTAACTGTCATTCTGTGCAGCTCATCCATGTATTTGTATTGTGACAATGAATGCCCTTAAAAAAAAAACAACAAATGAAGTTATAATTGTTATATATATATATAGAGCTTTCCATTACCAATGTAATTATAACCATTCCAGGTTTAAAATTTTATAGGTTTTCATGGTGTTCAAAAATATTCATAATTACTTCTTCCGAGATTGACCAAGTTGAAAAGTTACTTTTCTACATGGTCAAAGCCGGGAGAAATATTTATGAATGAAGTTATAATTTTCATTAATTTGAAATTTCTAGTCATGTTAATTGTTAAATTTAGCATTAAAAAGTTTTAAATACAAATTTATATTTAGTCTATAGAATTTGATTGCTGTAAGTAGTACTGTTTAATTGTTAGATTATAGAAGTAAATTATTTAAAAGCCTCAAGGGTTATCACATGGTGAAGGATCTGATTATTTTTTCTGAATAATGTAATTTAGCCATAAATCTATGTTTCATTGTCAATCACAGCTTATTGTGTTCTAAATTTTTTTCCCTCTTTGATATTTATTTGTCTAACTCCTATTACTTCCATATTCAAATTATATAAAAATGTGTATGATTATGCCACAAAAAATGACCATTGGACATTATTGAGAAATGCTTAGAAAATATTTATTTGAATCGTACAGGAAGCCAGAAAAAAATCTTACTACCTCAGCCGGGTATCGAACCCGGGAGATCTTCTGGCAAGTGGAAGACCCGGGTTCGATTCCCAGTTTAGGTAGTAAGATTTTTTTTCTGGTTCCCTGTTCAAATGAATAATGAAATATGGGATTACCACAATTATTATCTTGATTCGCTTAGAAAATATTTCTTGACCCTTGTAAACAATGTTACTCAAGAAGGTCGTTTTCCTTTTAAAAATATGACTATGACTTCCTAATACATATTCAATATTAGATTTTTTGTTTGAAATGTTAAACTTTATATAAGATCATATTAGAATTTTCTAATTGAAATAAGTTACTACTTATTTTTCTGTTTTCCAGTTTTAAATGAGTTGTTGTTTACTGGGTATAAATTTAACATAATTTGGCTTAAATTACCAGCTAAATGTCAACATTATGCCTATTGTCTTTGAGCTCGATCTGAAAAACAATTGTTACCAATCCTGCATGAGTCATAGTAGCCAAGGAGAGGAAATATGTTAGGTATGTGTTTATTCTTATCACCCTAGGGAAGTTGTTGGTTAGCATGCTGTTCTTTTTCCTATTCAATTTAGAGTGTTAACCAATGAGGGTTAGGTGTTACACAGGCACACCATGAATCTTTTGAACTGAGGAGTTCATTGGCTTAACCTATTATTTACTAGGCATTGCCTATTTCCAGTTCTTAATACTAATTTCAAATTCCGTGTTTTGCAGGCAATGGGGACTCATTTTCTCCCTGATTTAATTTAAAACACATCATGGTATATGGTTTTAGATTAGGTCAAGTCATTATACATCTGTAAAATAAAATATAACCATGACCAAGATTTTCGGTCTTAAATTTTTTGGAGAAAAAGCAAAATTCTAATCTTTTAATTTAAAAGCATGGAACTGATTTTAATCCCTTATCTATTACTTTTCATCTCATATCTTCATTTCCATAACCTTTTTTTTCCCTGTTAAAGGCCAAAGTATGTGAATCTCATTTCTACAAAGTGTTGTTTTTTTATTTTTAACTTCATTTTATTTTACAAAATTGATAACCACTGACTGCAGATTTGAAAAACTAGCGAAATCATTTTAATTTTACATGGATATTGTAAGCATTTTATTTTTGCTTTTTGTACATATACTTTTTAAGCATAGAAGTCTAAAATTCTAGTATTTTTTGACAAACAAACTGATCTGTGTTCAGTTTGTTATAATCATTACAGAACAGGCCATTTGACTGTGAGATTAATAAAACTTTTATTAAAGGCTCCTCCTCTAGGATCTAGTATAATCTAGAACTATTTTTAGTATAAAAATCAGTTCAAATAGGTAATTTTACAGTAAAATCCTATAAAAAATTAACTTTAGAACTTATATTTAGGCTTCCAAGTCTGTAATTATATTCACTAGCTCCCCCCCTTCCAAAGCATCGATCCCAAACTACAACTTGTACCCTCCTCATCCCTCAAATACTAGGGCCCTAATAAATATTGAATTTGTTATATTTAAATAAAATTAAATTTTGAAAATTTATGGCTTTTCTTGTACTTTATTTTACCCATTCTCATTTAGCTACAATGAAAATGTTGGTTTTGAGCATCTTTCTTATTGCTTAACAACTCCTGTGTGCTTAGCTAATTAATACTATTACTTACATTTGCTGTAATACTTATATTTTGATCCTGCCACTCGATTGTTCCAACAAAATTTGCTAGAAATGTATTTATCCTTATTATTAAGAACTTAAGCTTCTTTTTTGTTTAATTCTTATTTAATTAGTTCGTAGGTTCATTTATAAAAATGATGAATGCGTCTATTGGAATCTGAACAACTAACTTTTCATAATTCCTCTCATCTTCTCTAGAATATTTTTCTGCATTTCATAAGAGTAATCTGAAGTTGTAAATATGCCATATTTATGACATTTCTGTTTTAAAAGTCAGGTTTACTATTTTTAATAGTTTTGGCATTGTGAATGAACTAAGTTGTTTTTGGAAAATAGCATCAAATTGTTGAACTTTTTTCTCCTTTTTCCCACGTACATTGCAGTATAAGATCCAATTAAAAAATAATTTGATATGATTATTCAAACACAAAAAAGAAATCCTATTCATCATTCTTTGTAAGGTTTAGAATATTCATTGTTAGAAACATCCTAATTTAAGTAAAATTTATTTTAATTGTATTATTTTATTTAAAAGTATTTTTCTTTGAAGTAAAACAATTTAACATATTTACTCAACAACAAACTCACAAAGAATGTGCTTCCTAGTTGATAATTTTAGTATAAATTTCTTATATGACTGTTATTTTGAATTGTATATTTTTTATAAGAAAGAAAACTGAAGGTTCTATTTTTGTAAAAGAAAAATAATGTTGTAAGTGTAATATATGTATTTGTTCCTGTTTAAAATTTTATTTGTTTAAGTTTTAATCCATGTGTTTAGAAGCCTACTGGAAAATGTAAAATTGTTGGCCTTTTCTGGCCTGGCCTAGTATTGTGATATTTAATAAATGTTGTAAAACTGTTTATCTTGAGCATAAAGTTTATTTTTCACTTACCCTTCTTTTTTTTTTAAACGTCTTACAAAGAAAATAATCTATTGTAGTATACCTTTAAATTAGAGTTCTTGAGCCTCAAAAACATAAGTCCTCTGGATATCTTTTTTTGTGAATATGTAAAAATGTGAATGCCTCTTTTAAATACTCTTATATTTATAGCTGGTTTTGTGAGCTCTCAATTAAGTGCAAAATAAATAAAAAAGCTAAGTTTTCTTTCCACAAAATGTATACATATAAATATGGTATACATTTACACATTTTGTGGGAAGGATAATTTAGCCTTATTATTTGCCACTTAATACATATGGGAATGATGATAATTCCTCTATATCATAATTGTTTAATATTTATATTAAAATTTGAATTTCAGGTAAACCTTTCTACTTCACAATTGAATGGAAAATAAATTATATTATTTTGAAAAAAGTGTTGGAGAATTGTGGTAATTGATAATTTTAAAAAGTGAAAAATGTAATAGAAAAAATATGAAGGTAAAAAAAATTTAACTACTTTTGCAGCCACAGACAATAATTAAGAGTAAAAGTGAAGGCAACAACAGTTTTGAATAAAATGACTAAGGTGTTCGTAGATTACTACTTCATTTCTGTAGACATACAAAGCTTAAATACAGCAAATGTTTAAAAGAAACAATGAAATTTGGCCATATAGGTTCAGTGTCTAATACCAGGCAGAGGAACACAATCTCCTTGTGTAGAAAAAATCCATGGATCAAAATTATAAATTCTTGGTTATAGCTTGAAGTTATCGGACTGCTAAATCAATATTGACCCTTGCCAGTATGATTTTTAACTTTCATATTTGCTATGAGTAAAGGGTTCATATGCACGTCATAGGACTTAATCGGAGGTATGTACATACCTGGACATGAATCAAGGCTCCCAAATGAAATGAAGGAGATCCCGTTGACTAGCAGATCACTCATTTTTCATTAGGAGAAGAGCAAGGTGGAGAATTCAAGAAGGAACAATAAAATATTTCATCCTTTTTGCTATTAGAAGTCAAAAGAACTTTGGAGTCACCTCAAGAATTATAGGTTCACTCCTCAGTCTGTGTATATGTCATAGAACTAAACATGGTTGACTTAATCACTGAGGGAATAAAGGAATTCAAAACATCTCATCAGGCACATATGCAGATTATTAGAATTGAATCCACATATGGGGTTTTCATGTGGTCTAGGAACATTCTAAAAATGTAGTTAAATAATAGCCAAAAACTGCTTCGAGAAATTTGTAACCAATCAAAAAAAAAAAAAAATGTGAAATCAGACCAGGTATTACCTCGAAGTGAGATTTTAAGAATTAAAGTTATTGGTGAGTATTTTTAACGGTAGGTGAACTCTGAACTAGAAAGTAGATTAGAGTAGTAGTGGAGGGGGGGGGGAGGAGCTCTGTTCATTAAGCCTTGTTTAGATGATGCCAGTTGAAGAAAAAATTATCAGGGCTAATTGTCTTAGTGAAATCCTGGGGGCTGGCGGTAGCCTTAAAACGCATAAAACCTTGATGAGCTCTGAGGATATAATAAAAGATCCGGATGGAACCGGAGAACCCCAGGCGGATTGTTTAAAGCAGGGCTAGACGCTGAGTCAAGATACCTGCTTTGCAATTAAAACAGATAGGGTAGTCGTAGGTGACAAGGCCACTGCCAAGGAAAATACTACTGGCACAACAAAATACCAAATGGAGTCGTCAGTGCGGAGGACGACCTTCGAGGAGATTGTCCTGGCAAGGAAAGGGTAATCTCCCCTAGAGCTGCTGGAAGTCTTCCCAGCCCTCACCCCCACTGGAAGGGGAGAAAGAGGTGTGAAGAGGAAGAAAACTTCCGACGCCGATGACTTTTTCCCCCCTCTGCGGGGGAAAAACCTAATCCTCCGCTGCGTCACCTCGGATGCTCTGATCGAGACAGTAGCTCTGAAGGTAGCAGAGATAGTAAAAACTGAGAAGGAGAAGCTTGAGTCCCAAAAGAACAGGCCAACAAAGGAAAAGATAAGGGCCGAAATCAAGGGCGAGGAAAGAGACACAGAAAGGCCCCAGTCCTCTCAGAGAGCCACGAAAGAGGCCAAAAAGGGGGAGGAGAGGAAAAGGAGAAATAAAGGGCAGCAGACAGCCCTATTGGCAGAAGGTGCTAAAACCCAGAGCACGCCTAAGGGCCAAACAAAAAACCCTTCCAGACCCTCAACAAGTTGTGGCCCTCCTAAGGAGGAAACCAAGCCCACCGACACCCAATGGACGAATGTGGTTAAAAGAAAGAAGGTTACGAACACGAAGATGAAGATCTTCAAAAGCATCCTAGAGAGGCCAACTAGCAAGGAGAGGGTCAAAACCGAGACCCTAATAATCAAGGCCTGTGGAAATGAAAAAGACGCGCCCGACCCCTATGCAGCATTGGCAGCTCTGGAAAAAATGATTGACCTGAAAAGCCTGGGGTCATCTATTAAAAGAATCAGGGCCGCCAAAGATGGACTCCTTATAGTCAAGACTGGAGCTAAGGGCGACGTGGCCAAGATTGCGGATGAACTTAAGAAGGACCCCGCAATTAAAATGGAATGCAAAATCGCAGGCCTCCGGCTGCCAAGAATAGTCTTAACAGGAGTTCCCAGCAGGTGGACGGAGGAAGTCCTTCGAACGAAAGTCAGCCAGGCCGTCGGCGGGAGACGAGGCGAAGAATTGAGGCCTCTCTTCCGCAGGGGAAAAATAGGACTGTTCACTCAGTGGGTCTTTGAGGCACCCGCGGGCGCTCGAAAATCACTCCTAATGAAGAAAATGCAGATAGGAGCCGTCTTAATCGGAGTCCTGCAAAGTGCTACAGAATGAGTCCAATAAGAAGAATGGCCTGAGTGGATTAGGAAATAGCTTTTTAAAAGAGACAGTCATGGTGTTTTATCAAAGTTGATAAAGGAACTACATTTGGAGAATCTGACTGACTGGAGTGTTATGGTGAACTATTGAATTTGGTTAGTAATAAAAAATAAGAACAAGAGAAGAAATTGCAAAGATCACAATAATGATGATTCCATGGGATCAGTTAAACAATTCTTAAAAGGACAAAATGTATGTCTCTTCATTATAATGCTTTGTATTTTCTAATGAAAATTGTAATTGTTAGAAAATGCAAAGCATTATAATGAAGATACATACATTTTTGTCCTTTTAAGAATTGTTTAACTGATCCCATGGACTCATCTTTAATTGATTTGTCTAAAACCAACATCACATACAACTCGAGATTTTTCCCTTTGAAAATCAAACTAACCATATGATTCTTACCACCCCTCTCTCTCCCTATAGAAAATGTTAATTTTCTTAAGCAATTATAAAATGTCTTTAGTACAAATAAACTGATTTCAATGTACTTATTTTTATTTCATATATTTTTAAAATTTGGTAAAATAAAATTTTGCCTAAAGCTGAACCATATAATATATTTTAAATGCTTGTTGATTCAATTTTTTAATTCAATCAAAAGTATTTAATTTAATTTAAATTATTTATGCCACATGTTCAAAAATTTGAATCAAGTGAAATAAACAAAAACTAAGGATTACTTAACTTAAGTAACTCAGTATAGTTAAATAATATATGTATATTTAGTTCTCGAAAGCCATAAAAATAATTTCTACTGTGAACTTAAATAAAAGCTGCATCACCCAGTCAACTTTAATATGCAAATTTCACGAAAAATCTACAAAATTTAAAATAGAAGTTTTCTAGAGTAAATTTTCAAGAATTTAACAAATAGGTCAATGATATTTTAACATCTACTTCTAGTATATAGGGATAAAGGGAAATTGGAATACACTTTTAAAGAAAACAAAAGTTAGGTTTTGGATTTCATCTATTTCAAGCAAGTACAGCAAAATGAATTACATGATAAAGTGTAAAGATGTTGGCAACCTCTGGCTCTGAATACAAAATAACTTGTGTTGCTTTTGGAAACAACTTATGAATACTTAATCCTGATACAACAAACTATTTACTGAGACTAAACTAGTAATAAAGATGGCTGGCTCTATCAAAACCTGTTTAATAATTTATTTATACATTCAACAAACAATCAAAATCAACAACTAGAGAGATAAGAGGACCAAACTGTAAGTCAATCACTTCATCCCAACTGCAACTGTTGCAGCTTAAACAATATATTTTATATATATTATTAAACTTTCAAACTTTTTCTCATTTACAAAAATCTACAACTTACCTAAGAGATAGCAAGATTGTAATAAAAATATAATATTGGACTAATTTACACCTTAATTACCTAATAAACATTTTTTTTTTTCAATTTCAATATTTATTTGAGTCCTGCAAAGTGCTACAGAATGAGTCCAATAAGAAGAATGGCCTGAGTGGATTAGGAAATAGCTTTTTAAAAGTGACAGTCATGGTGTTTTATCAAAGTTGATAAAGGAACTACATTTGGAGAATCTGACTGACTGGAGTGTTATGGTGAACTATTGAATTTGGTTAGTAATAAAAAATAAGAACAAGAGAAGAAATTGCAAAGATCACAATAATGATGATTCCATGGGATCAGTTAAACAATTCTTAAAAGGACAAAATGTATGTCTCTTCATTATAATGCTTTGTATTTTCTAATGAAAATTGTAATNGATACTTTACAATATTTTTCCTGTATTCGTTACATTGAAATATGACGAGTTCTTAAACAGATAGAAATAAAAAAATTGAATATGCTTAGCTTACAAAAATATTCTGAATTTATACAAAGCTTTAGGCACAGGATTAAGAAGGAAGAAAAATCAATGTAACCAAAGAAATTTTGTCATGAACGACTAATCAATTAAAATTGTGATATATTTATTTCAATACCATCAGATTCTTTCAACTACTATAATGTTAGTACTTACACTAGTTACTTAAAATGAGGATTGAAATATCTTGTACAAAGGAAAAATTATCAAATTCTTTTAACATTTAAAATAATAAAAATTTTAGAGGTTTAATTAAGATTCAATTAATTGATGTAAAAGAATAATAAATTAAAAATCTCATACTCTTGAGTCATGTTTCTTCTTTCTGAGTTATTTCTCAACTACTATAAAATAAAATAAAATGATTAATTTGAAAAAACAGGATCAAAGGTTGTTCGATGTTAAATAACTTATAAAATTCAAAATTTGCTTATCATTCTGGGTAAAAAATACCTGGAGTAAAGTGTGCAATTTAGCTAAAATGCAGAAAAGAGCATTTTAAATACTTTACATTTCATTTTCTAAAGATAAGGGTTATATACAAAAATAATTTACTTATAAATATAAGCTCTCTTTTTTGAACTCGTCATATTAAATGCTGAGATAAATACCCTTTTATATAAATAAATGGACAAACTAGATAAGTGTTTAAACAAGAACTCTTGATAATCACAGATTTGTTAGGGTTTTCTTTTAATATTTTTCATTGAACACATTTTTTTTTTTCAATTTCAATATTTATTTTTCAAAAGTATTTTTACACCTTATATTTAGAAGTTCTCTCAAAATTTTGAAGCAAAACTTCGGCGGGTATTTACAAAGGCTTATCGTATACTGACTCTGATTAGTATGGAGTATGGGAGAAATATTTACAATACACAAATTATATACATACATATACCACCAATAAATAATACATTTAAGAGAACAATTGGACATTGACTATTTGTACAAAGAGCTCGTAGGTGAAGGTGTGTCCTCACTGTGGTAACAGTGGCTTAATATGACACTTTTGATACTTCAAGAAGCAATATGAGCCAGAAACATTTTCTGTCCTGATAATCTTTTATTATGAAACCAATTTTATGCTTCTTTCATATATTATTGATCAAAAGGATAACTTTGAATATGGCCAGTTTTGTTGTTTCGTTGTTTTTAAAAATTACATGTGCTTTTCAGAAACTTCAAACACACCTTTAATTGTTATATCTCAAATCTGTCAATAGAAAATGCAGCAAAAGCGTATAAATTACAGCACAATAAAGGAAAAACATCATAGATAAAAATAAACTTCAAGACTAGCACTTAATTTGATACATATGTGTCCTCACATTTTATTTCGGCACATTTTTGAATACTTCACATAGTTCCAATATGTTTTTCTCTGACACCGTCACCAACAGTTTAAAAAACTAATCTAGTTAAAACAATGTTCAAATAATTCTTCTCTGTCATTGAAAAGACCTTTTGGGTAAAAATAAAGGCCAGTTCACCAGCAAGTTACAAAACATATGAATAGTTGAGAGGAAAGTGGTTTGTATTCACTTTATCGAAATAGATTTACAACAAATTAGGGCTACTACAATATAAAGGCAGCATGTAAAAATTTTTTTAAAGAATTCATTATGACAATGAAAATTAGATTATTGACTTTTGTTAAAATTACTTTTATATACAGGTTTCAATACAATTTTTCCACATAAATAAAGCTTTGTTTTCTAACTCATTAATTAAACTTATTTTTGATATAAGCATTAGGCTTATCTATATAGCACTGACTTGAGTGAAATATAAAGATATTTTTTATGATATTTTCCCTCTCATCAATTCTATACACATGAAAGTTTTTATTAAAAGTGATAAAAATTATATTTAATATCAAAAAAACATCATTCCTCAATTCAACAGAGAATTTGATAAAGTACAATTAGAAAAAAATATTTTCTTTGTATTTTGCACTTTATATTAATGCATCACTTATCTGAGATTAAAAATTCAAGCATTATTACTTAATGTACATCACAAAAAACTCTTATTTGAAAAAAATGAGTTTTTAAAAATGTAACTGAATTTATCCCTATGTGCATTAAAAAGAACAATGATTGTTAGCAATGACATTTATGGTTAAAATATTTATATAAAAGAATGAAACAATTAGAGATCTTATAGTTAAGATTTTTTCTGACTTGTTGCAATATTGTCTAAAAATACTATGCTTCAAATTATTGAAAGTTAGTTACTCACTATATAAAGGATTTATTTTACAAGAAGTGTCTAATCCCTTGTATTCTTAACCAAAACACTTATTTTAATTATATAAGTAAAAAAAAAAATGTTCCTGAAATATATTTCATCTGATTTAAATACAATAAATATATAAAATATGCTACCTTATTCATAAGANTATAAATAAAAATTTCAAGAAATTTTATCAGAAGACCTAAAATTAAATAAAAGTTAAAAATTTTAAATAAGAAAAAATTTAGAAAGATTTTAAAAGTCATGTTCATTGGAGTTTAGTCCATGTTGCTCAACATGGACAAACATTCCTTTTGTCAAAATTAAAATTTTTTTAAATTTAAATAATTTCCAACACCTTTCACAGCATAAATACTAACTACAAGAGATTCAAACCAATAAAACATTAGGTAATTGTAATTTCCATTATTGAACCCACTGAATATCATCAGAGCTAGTCAAATATTTATTTAAATGTTGTAGGATTTATTTTGTAACTGACTTTATATTTTGTGGTTATCCTTCAATGAGAGATGTCTCATTAATCTCCACCATAAGGATCAAAAATAAATAATGTTTAATTTGTGTTTAGTTATGTGCTTATAACGTCTGATCTCTGTATAACCTCCAACTTTATTGAATTTAAAAAAAAAAAATGTTTCTAGAATAATCAAAGATAAAAAGAAGGAAATATATTTTCCTCTAAATGGTTATCCAATACAAATTGTATATTAAGTTCACAAACACAAAATTTTATTGAGTTAGTTAAAATCTGTTAGTTAAAACTATGAGGAAATCTAATCCTTAATTGAATTCAGCTGAAAAAAATTAATTAAAAGCCAATAGTGGCTAACAATAACATTATTTGAAAATAATTTTTAAAAAAGAAATTAGCTAAATTACAGTGCAAATACTATCATAGTGTTTGACTGAGAGATAAACGTGTGATTTTTGAGCTGATTTGAAATTAAAGATCAGCCTACATCATCTTTCAAGAGCATGACAGGTATAAAGTTTTTTAATTCCTATACCTTCGTAGTTATCATCACTGTGCTGGACTTTGTATAAATATTTTATGTGGTTTTGATTTTTATAACAAAAAAAAAAGAGGGCTCATGAGTGCTCACTCAGCTTTATATATTATATTGAATCGCATGGAGTCCATAAAATTACAAACACCAAATTTTGTTATTGAAGTTGTTACTTCAAGTTTGAATTTATGTTAGTAATATGAAACTTGAGAGTGGTGTCACTGATCACCTTCTCTCCTCATGTGACTTTCATTAATGTCTTTTTTTTTTTTTTTTTTTTTTTTTTACTATTCATTGTAATCAAATTAAAAAATGTTTCTATTTATTTTTAACGGAATGTAATATGTAAATAAAGGTTATAATAAAAATTATGAACTTAATGTTGGTAAACAAAAAAAATAGTTGTAATTTCAACTACCCCCCAATACTTTAGAGTACTACTAAATGTCTACTATGACAATAAGAGTATTATTTTATCACCCGCATTTAGCAGTATTATTATTAGAATGAATTTGATTTTATGCATACATATACATATATACATATATATACATATAGTCACTTATGCACTAACACTAGGACACCAAGTATCATTCTTGTATTAATAGTTACTTATCAGCATACACGTTCACTCATCAGCATAACTCACCATCAAACCTCATAGACATAGATCTACAAATGATCACACCAGCAGCGCATCACCATTAATAATAATTCTAATAATAATAACACAAATATTCTCATAATTATTTTTAAAATGTTAATAATCTAATGAATTTAGATTTATAATAAAATTAATAACTTTGGACTTTGTGGTCAGACTTATGTATTTCCTTTTAGCTTCAATGACTCTGTTGTTCAAAAAAATGTATTTACAAACTTTTCCAACTTTAAACAACCAAAATAGCTGAAAAAAATTGGACTAATTATTGTGTGGAAAGTAGAAACTTTGTCTAATTTTGTTGCTTTTGTTAATGACTTCAGCCTGTGCTTAAAGAATGAAAACTTGTGTGGATTTCTTCAAGTAAATATTTTATGCCATTGCAGCATAATCATCACAGCTTTTAATAATATGATTTTTATAGAAATTAAAAAAAGACAGCGATAAATGTTTTATGTTTAATAAATAAATGCCTTTCCATTATTGATTTTTTCTGAAATACTTGGTAGAACATGATGATTAANAATAATTTGTCTTAAAATATTTTAAAATTTTTTATATTTATTATGAAAGAATCAGTTATCTTTTAAAAGAAAAAATGGAGAATAGTTTTATGTATATGAGGAGAAGAAAAAAAAAATATAGTAAAAATTAAACTAAAAATTATGCCTATCAATATAAATGGTTTAAATATTGATATTTGCATTTTAGAATCTATGAGTAATATAGTATATTAAGAATTAAAAAGCAAAAATGTATTAACTGACAACATGGATTGAATAAATTGTAACATTATTTGTACTATGTTTTGAAAACAGTAGATATGTTCCCAAAGTGGAATGCTTATTTAGAAACATTTTTTTTTTTAGAGGTAAATGTCAATTACATTTGAAATAATCTTATTTCATGGCTAAATCAACAATTAACTCCATAAGTCATGAAGAATTCTTTATTGTGATTTTTATAGAAAAAGTCAACAAAACTTTGAGTGAGGCAAATTTATGGCATTCTGACAGGGTAGCACAATTAATATAAAATATTTTAATTAAAAGTAAATTCATGGAGAACATTCAGGGAATGATATTCGGCAAAACAATTGTTCTGAGAAAGCAAGTTTTTTGCACCTTTACAAACTTATCGAATTTACATTGTAAAATGGATGGTGAAAGTTTTTCTGAAAGTATATTTTTAACAACTTTACTAAGAAGTATAGTTTAGAAAATTAAATTAGTGATCTGATAGGAAAGTACAAATATTTTTTGTTGTAAAAGAAACAACATATACTTTTTGAAATGATTTTCTTCTGTCAGATGTTTAATTTGGTTCCTTTTATATTGTAGATGCTCAAATTGCATCAATTATTATGCACACTCAAAATAAAGTAGAGTTTTCATTCACTGATCAGTAAAATAATCTTGACAGTTTATTATTTCAGCAAAGAAACATTATGAAGCAGAATTCATATAAAAAGTTTAGTAAAATTTACCTTATCCAATAATGAAAGATATGGAGTAATTAACTAAATCAACAAAAATAAATAAATTAAGGTAGAGTTTTTGATATGAAAACTATTTTCTGATTGAGTAGCTGATGAACTGTTGTTTCTCAGAGTGATATTCACAGCTCTATCTTTTATACCATCTTGTATCACCCGAACCGCTCATTTCTAAAAACCACCTTTTTGATTGATCTTATTAATTATTGAATTATTGTTGTTGAAGTTATATATTCTTTTTTTGTTCCGACTAAAATAATATAATTAAAGAGCTAGTGAAATACTTTTTTCTTTAAGATTCAGCTTTTTTAAGCTGCCCGCGGATTCATTGTGAATAATTCAAATAAAATTTGAAGATTTATGCAGAAAAATAAAAAGCACTGAATGTACGACAAAAACTTTGCCATAAAATTAGCTGATGGTTTTTCTTAATTTATGAGAAGATTGATCTAATGATACATTTAATGGTACATATAAGTTCTTAACTGGATGCAGTTTATACTGCTATATATGAACGATGTGCGAGAGATTCATTGTTATAGTATAATAATATCAATAAATAAAAAAAAGTTTGTGTGAAATAATGAAGCAGTAATCTGAGAAGTGCTGATAAGGGGGAGAGGGGTCACAGTGTTGAAGTAAATTGAAATAGACATTTTTTAAGGGTTAGTTATAATAAGATGTCTGGAGTTATTTTAATTATTCTTTAAGGTTGTCCTGGAACTGTGGGTGCGATGCAGATAGGTTTCGGTCACTGTTCAGCAACCGTTGTAGGTACAGTTGGTGTAAGTTGTGGTGCAGGTGGTGGTGACATTGCAGGGACCTTAGCATCCTCGCTCAGACAGGACTCTGAGCCCTCTTCTGAGCTCTCACCACCACTGCTCAGACACTTTTTAGCAGCTCCTGCTCCACCTGGGACTGCTTTTTCACTGCTGCTACCATTCCCTCCATCATGCTTCTTCCACTTCGTCCGCCGATTTTGAAACCAGATCTTCACCTAGAATAAAAGAAAAAATATAAATATTTTATAGAATAGTATAATAGTAATAGAATTTTAAAAGAGGTTGCTTCTGGTTAAACTCCAGAAAGACGAGACACATGAAATCTGCCTTCAAATAAAATATGAAAGAAAACCCCTCAAACTTGTTTATATGAAGACTTTTAGTCTACAATGAAACAATAACTCTACCAAAGGAATAACACCTTTTGAAATTATAAATGGACATTTAAGTGAAAAAGACCTGACCAATGTAGAAATTGAAAGACAACTAATTAAGAAGTATAATTTAATAATGCTAATACGAACAGTGTTTGAAAGATTTATTGTTGTAGTATAATAATATCAATAAAAAAAAAGTTTATGTATATTAATTATGTTTATGTATATTAACAGTCATAGGGAAAAATTAAAATTTTTTTCAAATATTTAGTTCAACAATTAAATGAAACACATATTTTGGCAAATAAAATTACATTAAGAAAAGAAATATCAAAAGGACTCAAGTCAAAATTTAAAAAATTAAATAGAAACCAGAAACTAATCAAAACTAAAAACAGGACTTGTAGACCTAACTCTTTGAAATACAGTCAGAAAATACATCAAACATAAAAAGACTAAGAAAAATTAGTCAAAATGATACACAAAATTTACTTTTATAATTTTAGATTAAGCCATAATGATAAAATATTAATATTTCTTATAAATAAATAAAGAATTATTATATTATGACATAATGGATATTATATTAAATTATATTATATTAAA
>KZ808510.1:100976-115222 GCA_000696205.2 Oncopeltus fasciatus | reverse complement strand
CAAAAAATACTAATAAAAATTACATTTTAAATTTACAAAAGAAAATTTCATTAAATAAATTCACCAAAAGTTTTTAATTTGTTTTTTTAGTTTTATTCAATGATAAATTACCTTTATTCATTTACAACTTATTAAATACCCGACATATTTTATACTAAAAGATTAATCAAACGTACTGCTCTAAGTTTCTAAGTAATGAGTTTATTTGATACAGATTGAGAGTCTTTATAATGAAGTTGAGAAAAGAATTTAAATTCACTATAAATGTCTCCTGAATTTTGCCTGTAAAAGCATCGCAGAACAATTTATAATCCCCTCTTCTTCCAAGTCGTCTAAAGTTCTCCATATTTGTTCAGTGAAATGTTGATCTCGAGATGCGTTATAGGCTCACTGCAGAGTTCACAACCCTTAGCATTCACTAGTGTTCCACCAATATCAGACAGTACTAGTCTGCCTCATGTAGAAAATGCCATGAATTAACGTCTTACCCGCAGTCGCCGATAGAGAAAAATTAAATATTCGTAAGGAATGCAAGAAGGAATACGCTTAAAGTTATCTTTATTAAATTAAAATAAAATTTTTCTTAAAAGACCGTGAGGAAAAAAAATTTTTTTTTACAGTCTGTGCAGGTCACTCTTTATTTTAAATATGCTTTCTTCTGCAATTCCGACGTCAGGCCCGCCGATTTCATCCTGAAGAAACATTAGCTAAAAGGAGAATTTTTGACGGTGGAGATTATAACTAGAGAATTAGTTGAGTTTCGATTAAGGTTGATCCGAAAATATACAATTTTAAAAAAAGTCTGTTTAAAAAAGTTCATGACTGGCCATGAACATTTGAACAAGGTAACAATAAGTTCCCTCTTGCCTTCATAATAGCCCTGCAGATAGCTTACAACGTAATCTGGCATATAATAAAAAGATATACACTTTTTTAAATTAGTATTTTTTTTAAAATCAGCTTTCACCGGACCCCAACATATTCTCTATCAATTAGCTAAGATTGTTTAGACACCTATTCAGGATGGATAGGTTTCAACCTATAGTTGAACATCATCAATAATCAACAATCAATTTAAAAAGATCTATAAAATTCTAAAATTCATCTTGTGATACTTATAATTAAATAGTTTTATAAGATTGCCCCTAAATCTGTCAATGATCACCAGGCCTCGCTAAAATATCAAAAAATGGTTCCTGGTAGATGTAGTCCCTACATTATTAGTGTTATTATGATTTGATTAGCGAGTTGAAATAGCGGAACTCCTGTTTTCAAATGCTTCCTATCTTATAAATTTCTATCCCATATTTATTTATTCTCTGAAAGAGAGAAGAAGGCAGAGAGAGAGAGAGAAGAAGAAGAAGAAGAGAGAGAGAGAGAGAGAGAGAGAGAGAGAGAGAGAGAGAGGGTGGGGGGGAGTGAGGATGGCGGAAGAATGTCAAATAAGGGTTGATTTGAGTTCAAGACCCATTTCTGGAGCACCCTTGGAAATTTGAAGAGCAATATTCATCTCCATGAATTTCATTTATTCCTTCCATAGACGAAAGCATCCACAAAATGATTACCCACACTGTTCGACAGGTCATAGCGAGCATTCTTTTTTGTGAAATTTTGACTGGTCACCAACCAGTGTCTCATACAGCTAATAAAGACAGACAATATGCAAATTCATTTTCTTACTTCTGGTAGTTCAGTTGCTATTTAAGTCGTCCACGTATTTTGAACAGTTATTGTTTATTATAATTCAATAAATTTTAGTTGTTACTTGTACATAATTTAGGTTAGGAAAAGGTGTGAGAATTGGTGGAGACAGCCTTCCAGTTTCAGGAAGACCAATGAAAATTTTTGACCAGTTAAAGAATCCTGAGTGAAATAAAATTTTCATGATTTTTTTTGTGGTGTTTAATCCCACGTAAATTTTAACAATTTATAGTGCAAGGGAACAGAATAAAAATATAACAGTCCCAGCCAGGACAGTTCGATTTTTTAGACAAAAATCTAACAGGTCCTGGCTGGGACAGTTAGAATTCTTATTCTGTTTCCTTGCACTAAGAATTGTCGAAATTTTCATATTGCTTCATGAATATAAGCCCACGAGACTAAGTCTTTGAAGTTTCTAGACTGATTTACAATAAGATGACATGTTGGGGATAAGGGAGCAGATTTAGACTGATTTTAAAATTCAGTTCATAATTTAGATGTAAGATATAGTGTGTGGGGGTGGGGGAGAAGGATTAAAACAAAAAGGAGAGGATAATAAAGGGAGAGAGGGAGAAAGAGTGAGTGAGGGAGGGAGGGAGGGAGGGAGAGAGAGAGAGAGCGAGAGAGTTGTTGGCACGGACGTTAATATCACTCCAATCGATGAGGTAGCGGCCACTAGGGGGCGCTGATAGCATTACTACACCCCCTCCATTGCAAAGCGATTATTCTGTCGTGATTGCCTGCTTTATCATCAATTCCTACCCGCCCTACCCCCACCCTTCCTTTCTCTCTAGATCCATACGTCATCATCTATGGAAGGCAGTGTTATTACATTTACGTCCTTCAGACCGAAGCCGAATAAATTATGCGAATCACTCAGTTTGCCGAGTTTAACCCTTTTGGAAAACCGAATTAGTTAATAGTTATAACTTGTATTATTTCTAACCTTTATCAAATTATGAAACAGAAATATGAGTCTTTATGCATGATATATAAGAAGGAGAAGTGCATGGATACTTTAAACATTCTCAATTTGAATTCTCCTCACTTGATTACGGCGGATAATTGCTAACCAGTCACACGAGAGAAAAGTCTATTGCATTGTGTCTAGAGGAAGAAACTTCCCTTGAAAACTCTATATTAATTCTAACAATTTTTAGTGCAAGGGAACAGAATAAAAAATCTAACTGTCCCAGCCAGGACTCGAACCTGGATCTCCTGCTATCCGGGCCGGTGCATTTTCAATTTATACTACCGAGAAAAGTCTGATAAGTTATTAAATTCCCCGCACTAGTGTCGAGAGTCCAACCTCCGAGGCAGACGAATATATCGTCTTATGCTCGGAGGAGCTGACATTGTCAAGCTGTTTAAATGACTCTCGTTATTTACTAGAGCCACTAGTGCGGGGAATTTAATAACTTATCAGACTTGTCCCGGTAGCTTAAGTGGAAAATGTACCGCCCCGGATAGCAGGAGATTCAGGTTCGAGTCCTGACTGGGACAGTTAGATTTTTTATTTTGTTCCCTTGCACTAAAAATTGTTAAAATTTACGTGAGATTATATACAACAAAAATAATATCGATATTAATTCGTTCTCCAGATGAACTTTGCAGATCTTTCTTGACATGTGGAAACTACCCAAGATAGGACTCCATGAGGATTTTGTCAGTTGAGTATTGACACTCTTCTACATATGACTTGCCATTTCTTTGCTTTTAATATCCTTATTGTGTTACTCCCAATACCAGTGGTATTAGACCAGATAATAAGAACTCATCAGAGGTTTCGTGTAATTTACAAATACATTTACAGCCGTATAAGGCAATAAAAATTGTTTAATCAAGTTTCAATAAATAAACCTTTACTTGTCAATTTTGGTCTTAGCAAAATATTATTGTTTCAAAAATTGTGAAAGGTTCATATACCTAATTTTTGACCGACTACCATATTTCTTCTGACCTTAAAGAGTAATATTTACTAATTTTTTTCAATGTTGGGGAATGATAATTATTACAGTTGTGCGATTCGTACGACAGCTGAAAGGCATAAATAAAAATTTAAATTTAATTTATTTTTTTTATTATTATCCCTGTTAAGTAACTGTAATACTTTGAGTAAGTGTGCTTTCCAAGCTGGTACCTCTGCTTATGTTTGGAACGAGCTGGGATGTAAACTACACCGCGGGTGCCTATACATATAAGTATATAAGTACATTTATAAAAGTGCCTTCATAATTCTTAAACATGCATATTTCAGAATAACCTATCCTCGAATAGAAGAAATAAATATACTTCAATTTGATTAAAAGGTCATTCATTGTAAAACAGGTTCACAACCAAGAAATTGTTTTTGATTATTAATTAAAAGTCTGAACTACTCAATTATGACTGTTAAGCTATTCATTTGATCTTGATTAATACACTCATAACTTATAACTTTAAAAAAAAATAAGGGTTGATTTGAGTTCAAGACCCATTTCTGGAGCACCCTTGGAAATTTGAAGAGCAATATTCATCTCCATGAATTTCATTTATTCCTTCCATAGACGAAAGCATCCACAAAATGATTACCCACACTGTTCGACAGGTCATAGCGAGCATTCTTTTTTGTGAAATTTTGACTGGTCACCAACCAGTGTCTCATACAGCTAATAAAGACAGACAATATGCAAATTCATTTTCTTNTATATATATATATGGTAACTCAAATCCATCCAAAGAGGTCAGAGCATCAATTACCGAAATCCCTCTAATCTCCTTGATCTGACGCCGAGGGCTTAGAGGCTACAATTATTGTGATAGATAATTACCTAATACAGGTCTGTCATTGCTAGATTATATTAATCCGGGATCCAATACCCTAACCTAGTGTTACTTGAGTAATTAATTGGTATTGCTCTAATTACAGCAGTGCGCAATACACATAATTAATCTGCTTCAAATCAGTAAAATATAAAAAATATCAATTGGAACATAATATTTATTCTTCCATGTAATTATCTGTATGGTAATTTATTTTTTTCTCAAAGATAAAAAAATGTCTCCCAAATAAATCGAGGCACAAATTAACGTCTATTATTTTCCAGTTATGCATCTAACAATATACGTTATAAAAACTTTTAAGTAATTAATTTTAGTTAGTTTTGTAGGCCCATTATTTAATTTCTACCATAACACAGGATTACTCCAAATATAATTGTATAATAATAGATTTCCTGTTATGAAAACAATATTTAAATTTCATTTCGACTCATATTCACTAAATTCGGTTTTGACATAAAGAATACATGTTGCATTTATAAACTTAGGAAGTATTCCATTAAATTACAAATTTATCTAGCTTTAATAAATTAAGTAATAATCAATTTCCTAAACACTTACATTCGTTTAAAGTTATTTCATTGCATTGCAGAACATATCTGAAAGTTATATCATTTTTTTAAAGCCATTTTTGGTCAACTTGCATGTTTAGGGGCCCAAGGAGATCTATTCGGGATTTCTAAATAGCCGTGGTGAGTAAGAGTTCCGCCTTGGGCAATCTTTTATCGAGAAATAATAAATATAGGCGTTTAAAATTGCATGGGTACCTGCAATAAAGCATAGTAAATATACAATAATATAAGTATAGTAAAATGTGAATTTCAAAGACTCCATGACCAATGCGAGGTGCCAGCGGTGTCCGGGCATGCCGACTGAAACAATTGAAGCATAAGCTTAATCAGAATGTCAATCAATATGATTTGACTGATTTGGACTTACTGTAACCCCACAGTCCACTGCCATATCCGATGGCTCCCGCTCGTTAGTTAGGGCAAATGGCTTCTAAGGCAGCATTGACTTTTCAGATGACCCACACTGGTACACAATAGGCCTTATTAGGTGGCGGTAAATATTCCTCTTGAAGGACTCCGTAACCCTTTCTACCTATCGATCTGTTTGAGGTAATCCAGGTTGTCAACAAACTACAAACACCCATAGGGAGTAGACATGATTATACCAACCTCACTTATACATATTTTAGCCTCTCGTTAGTTCATTCTATTTAAAGTTTAAAAAAGTATGGTAGGAAAATGATTCAGCTTTAATTTATTTATATCTTTAAGTCACTAACGTTGCCACATATGCATGGCAAATATCTATAATCCTTAATTTATTAATATAACTCTCTTAAATGTTTGTTTATGCGCTAGGATGTGCTTTCAATTCAACACGGATCTTCTGCAAATAAACAATTCTAACTTCTGGATTCTTAATTATTCATAGTATAGTAAAATGACCAATTCAAAGACTCAATGACCAATGGGAGGTGCACGCGGTGTCGGGCATGCTGACTGAAATAATTGAAGCATAAGCTTAATCAGATAAGATCCTTCAAAATACCTCGGAATGCCTCTTCTAACCATGTCTATTTATTTTTTTTATGTGTTTTGTAAAAGTCCTTCCGCTGTAAGGTTATATATATATATAAGGCAAGTTGAAATTGAGGTTTTCTTTTCCCAAGAATTGGGGTTACAAATATCTATAAAGCTTCATTATAAATTGGAAGAACTTATTAGTGAAATTTAGCAGAAAAATGAATTGCTGATACATGATGTATCATGGACGCTCATAGTGCTCCTGAGAAATATGTATTTAAAGAGTGGAAACGTTCAAGACGATCATCATTTTAAGGTGGCCAGCCATATATTCTGCATGGGGTACTAACTGAGATTTGCAGTAATATTTGAAAAGGATGTCAATATAGATGGTCTTCCAATCTCCGGTAAGACATGGAATTCATACTGCAAACCTCATTCGAGACACATAAATATGTGTCATCAGCTCTAATAATGTAAGCATCAGCCCTTTCATGTTTTCTGATTTTTGACTGAGAAATTTCAACATACTTGTAGCCACGGACATTTGTGACCTGATCAACAAGATTGAAAGCTGACAGCTCACTTGGTAAAAATGGATTATTTGGGGGGGGGGGGGGGAGACTTGGGTTTATTTATAAATCAAAGCAATGATTATCAAATGAGGAAATTACACTAATAAGGCAAAATCAACGCCAACAGTAGTTCAAATTTATGACTATAATTCTTAGAATTAATTACAAGAAAGCAATGCCTAAAAAATTATAAATACTAAGAAGCTGCTTAAAGGATTTTAAATAAAAGGAATCTATTGATTCCTTCAGGCTGTTGAAGAGCGTGTAGCAGGAGATTCGATGGGAGGTTCTTCCTCATATACCCTAAAGTCTAGGCTTTCATCAGACTTTTTCCAGATTTCAAAAAACACTTGATAGACTCTCACTTCCCGCTGGATGCTTTGCAATATGGCTTGGATCTATACTAAAGATGAGGCATTGATGAGTAACTGCACAATCATGAAATGCAAACGATTTGATGGAGCATATGTAGGGAAGAAAATCAATTATGGCTATGTTTATTGAAACTTTCCGGAAACTTTTTGAGCAACCTCTCCACGTATGGATGAATGGAATAAGTAAAGAAAGCGGTAGAGAGCTTGAAAAGTGGAAAGGGAGATAGCTATTGAGAAAGAGAGGAGATGGAGAAAGAGAGGAGGGGTGGTGAGTTAAATGCCGTAGGGAGGAAGGGGTTAGAGCACCCTCTCTCACGGCTGCGGATGCTGTAATGGGGGATTTCATTTCCAGGGAACTTACTGCTCTGAGGAGGAGAGGGTGGCGGTGGTGAAAACCGAGAGGGGTGGGGGGTGATGGAGAAAGAGGGATGAAGCAGAAGGTGAGAGAATGAGAGAGAGAGAAGTCTAGCGGGCCCTAATTAAGCCTGGCTGTACTACTGGCCGGTCTGAAAACGTCGGCTGCTCCCAGAGGGGGTGGAAGGCTCGAGCACTAATTGCCTCGGCTTTGTAACACGCTCCCCCTAATTTACTCTCCCCCATTCCCTCCCACTCTGTCTAGCTCTGCCTCTCTCTCCCTCCCCCATCAACCCTTCCCCCCTTCCCTCCCCCCAGACTAAACGTTATCTCATCAGCTGATATCATTAAATCCCCACACAGCCCTCTCCCCCACCTTTTCACCCTGGACAGGGATAATCCCGAAAACATTACCTTCCACCATTTTCTTTATTCACAAAACGTGTTTAATGTGTTAGCCGATACGTTGGATCTGTGTACCTTCATCCCATTAATTGACTCTTACACGAATGAGTATTTTTAAACTCGCGGCATATGCATTTAACATGCGATAAGCTCACTGAAGGAAAAAATAAATAAACGGACAAATTACTCTCACAGATGATATACAAAAAATGCATTCTGAATTAAAAATGAACAAACTCGTTGTTTTATAACAGCAGTTGTCCTAGCAAGATCTACTGTTGATTACAGCTTTAATGGGATCTTAATGATACCATTAATGGGTCATAATCTCTGGGTTTCTCGTGTAAAATACTAAGAAATGATAACTGTAGTAAGCCATTGTAGCAAAAAAATACTAGTAAAATAAACATTCCAATACCGATGTTGTATATCTCTTTCATAAAACTAATAGAATGAAGATATAAACGATAATTCAATTGAACCATTTACATTCCACATTAGAGAGGAATAGACTAAGGAATAGATTACTTCCAATGCCTTCAAGAGAGATACATAATTAAAATTAATTATGTGGATAAACATTTGGAGTAAGCAAAAGAAATTGGCAAACAAAAGTAGAAATCACTCTTAATATTTCATGGAAAGAAAATACAGTTAATTATATGGAACAATGAACGAGTATTCACGAATAATGAAGTAATTGATAAGATTTTCAATGTAAATATATTTCTCCAGTAACTGTATCGCATAAAAAACAGGTATAACAAAAAGTCCCTCAGAAAATAACTGATTTCCCATGCTTCATAAAAGATGGACATACATAAGAGTAAATAAACAAAAATTACTATTCAAGCATTGCTCTAGGTTGGCCGTAAAGAATGAATAAGGGAAGCGCTCATTTCGGTAGTAGTTAAATTTATACAATTTATTTTTTTTTTTTAAATGTCATAAAACACAAAGAAAAGAAAATTACATTTTACGTCTTCTACAAATTTTTTCATAACTCAAACAACAAATAAGATTACATACATTATTATAAATTTTGACCAGTCTATAAACCCCTCCCCTTTATCCAATTTTTCGCAATAATGAATTTATACAACTGTTTGCGATGGAAAATTATTCTTTCAAGGGATTACAAATATAAACCTAAGTCCCGAATTTGTTTTATTAATTTTAAAGTACTATACACACAAAAACACACATTATATTCCAAAACTTTTGAACGGACAATACTTTTAGCTTCTCGAATATAAGACTGGTGAAGATCTGTTGAAATTTTTCAAAAGTGGTAGCATGGTACACGCGTAAATAGCTTGCTTTTCTGCAAAAGTCATTAAATGCCACGAAGCACACTATAACTGCAGAAGACTTAACTATAGAGGCAAATTATAGAATATGTAGTACAGTATTGTGGCTTGGTTAGCTTATTAGCCCTAACCAATAAATGTGACTAAGAGATATCTCAAACATGGCCGTCAACATGTAATCCGTTCCTCCGTCTGACTTTCTGCTAAAAAAGTAGAATCCCATCAGATATATATTCTTTGTGGGATACAACACATCATGGCAGTTATGGTCATGAGAGTATGCTATGCTGGTGAATAATTCCCCTCACGAAATTTGCATTCGGTGGGGTCTGGACTTCGAGGGAAAATGCCACCCCCATGATATTGTTATGTAAAAATAACCCTCACGGTGTCGGTGCTTTTCAGAAATATTGTTGCTTAAAAAATGAGGGAAGTGTAACAATTGTCATTAAAATGTAGGCGAATTTAGAAGAATAAGGATTTGCAAATTTGCTGATAACAGTTTTTAAATTCAAAATTGGAATTGAGTTGTCGATGTTGTTAAATGATAATTTAGGGTGGTCTCAGATCTGATTTCTTGTGGGTCAACTATAAGATGAATCACTATAAATATGCTTTAAAAACGTGCAATTCGGTTTTCAAGCATTAATTAATTATAACAGTTATACATACATATTGTAAATAAACGAATATTTAGAAAAAACAACACTCATAACTCTCCTCAATATAGGTAGTTCAGTATTGTAAGCCTCAAAGAATAATACTTTGTTTTTCTCAGAAAAAGCAGAACCGATTTTAATAACATTTGTAATTTAATCTCTTTCTGGTCCGTTGTGCCTGTATATATCATGTATTTTTAATATAATTTACAAATATCAATATTTGTATGTTTTTGTAAACATTTATTTTATTTCTGTATATTTATGTAGATCATAACTTTCATTTAATTGGATATTCTTGATTTTGTAAAGTAGACTTGGAGATATTCATATCTATTCATGGATAAGCTGAACTTTCTACAGGGCTCAACAAAATAAATTGTGCCTTTCTGTCTATTTTTTAACTACATATATATATGCACATGAATTTATTTATTATATTATATTTAAGAATGACTATTTCTTTTTATTAATTTTACTTCTTTCTACATAAATGAATATATAATTTAACGTACTGACCTCTATTCACTATCAGTCAATATTGTTGCATTTAAAACAAGAGATATTGAACTTATTTTATCAATATAATGACTATAATTCCATCAATTCAATTTTAAATGATCTGTTGAAATAATTATTAGTTTCCTAATAATTTTGCCACAATAATTAAATGTATTGTAAATAAAATATTTGAAGTTAAGGGAACAAGAATAGTTTTTATTGAATTATTCAGAATTCTTGAAGGAGTTCATTTCCCTCAGATATTAAAAAATAAATAATGCTATAAATATTGTGTAAGAATAAAAACCCTTATGAATGAAAACAACAAATTACTTTAACAACATAATTCACATTCGCTACTTATCAATTAAAGCTGATTAAAGATTTATTTATACATGATTCTATTTAGTAACTAACAAGTGACAATCAAAATTGAACTCGATGTAGCTAAAATACATATTCAAAAATAAAAAAACTTTACCAAATGTTATTAATGTGTGCTATTATTATTTGACGTCTACAGGACACATGATTTTGCCGCAAAAAATATCAGATTTCATTTACAATTTTTTTGGATCTTTCCTTTTTTATTGTAATTGAAAAACACTGGTGTATAACATATAGGATATTTAGCGTAAAAAATTATCGGAATTCGTTCAATTAGAGCAAGACTCATTAAACGAATCCCGACAGTCTAACGTGTAAAGTTTTCTATATTTTTTCTTTATGTTTTGGCAGCTTCAAAATAAAATGAAAAAGTAAAATTACAACACCCTGTTGTTAACTTGTAAGTGAAAACAAATATATTTTAAGCAAAATATTTTAAGCATATTTCTTGAGAGGAAATCCATTTATTGGGTTTCATGATGAAAAAAAATCTTCACCGATCCTGTATAGGAGATACTAAAAATATAGCACGTTAAAAATTATACATACACACACATTTTGTTATTTGGGCTTGCAAACGTTTGTACAAATTTTGAGGGAGAGGGTATTTTTAGAGGAAGACCAAACCTAAAACACAATATCTTTGATATAATTAGTTATTTAGGACAAAATTTATTGAACGTTAGGTGCAAAATTTAATTTTTATAAGGGTTGATATTTAAATAACTACGAAGAAATTCCTATAATCAGCCTTAGCATGTTCGCCCTCTCATTTCTTTCTCAGTTTGTAAGATCAAATAATTAATATTAATAATATAGCAATTTCTGTATTTCATATAAAATAAAATAAAAATAAAAATCTTTATAAACATTTTTAAGAAAAAGCAAATAATTAAAAGAAATATCGAATTTTTGATAAAAATAGTAAGGGGAAGGGAAGTGATGAAGAATTTGTGGCAAAATAAAAGTGAGATAAAATGGAGAAAGAATAAGTGAGTAAAACGGTCCATGATTTTGGGTAAGTTTGATGGTGAGTAATAAGATTAATTAGATTAGGGAGGGTTGGGAAGGGGGTGACTGACCAAACAATCTCCGGGACAGTCCGGCAGAGGGGGTTGGGGGTGTAATAACGTTAAAAGGTTGTGCCTGAGTGTGTGTGTGTTAGCCTAAACACAGTAGTAGTGTGTGTGTGTGTTGAACGAAGTAAAAGGGGAAAGGGAGGGGAAGTGGCGTGCCTGGTATAAATCCGTAGAGTTTGAAGAGTGAACTAACAGGTGGTTAATAAAGAGCGGGGAGGGGAGGGGAATGGTGGGGTGGGGGGTATCATTAGGGGTAGTTTGGTAATTGGCTCCCTTCTCCACCCTCCCCTCCTCATGCTCCCCTCCAATCCGCCCCCTCCCACTTTCCGCCGCTCCGCCGACCCTCCTCCACCCCTTACTCATAGTAATCCCCCCCCTTCCAGCACCCTTCCGCCCTATCTCGAGTTACAACCCCTACCGCTCTCTATATAAATCATCCACCGCCTTGAATTATAACCGTTCAATTTCACCTCCAGCCACTCTCCCTCCTACCGGCCTATAACGCAGGAAGGTTCTTCCATGTGGTTCGGTTTATTGTTCCTCGGAATTGATGGCTGGTTATGTTATGCGCATCCGTCTAAATGTATTGTACTCAGTTTCTAGAGTTCCTACCAGATTGTAAACATGCTATTGTTGCCTGGGAATAATTATTAAAATGCCATTTTAAGAACATTAAATATTAAATCCAGCTACACTGCCCTTCCGTCAGGAGCAATGCTATTCTCTTCTTGTCCACTTCTAGCTGTCATAGCTGCGTGAAATAAACTAGTTTTTCATGTTTCCCATTAAGATGGATATGAAAAAGAGGATACGACTAAATTGATCTCATAAAGCAAAAAAGGAAAAGAAAAAAAAAGCCTACTCGCTTTTTCTGAAGTATAAGACACCATAAGGGTAGACCAGCCTACTCCCCTACTTATACGCATTAATATTTTCAATTATTGAAAAAAAAATTGGTATAAAACAATAAAATGTAGAAAGTAAATTTAAAAACTATTGTATCCTAATATTGTTTTAAATAATGCCCTTCCTCTTTTCCTTTGTCCTTTTTATTGCCCTCTTTTGAAACAGACCGCTTTCCCTTTGTACCTTCCGCCTCTTACCTTCCCCCTCACCCTTCTACCTTCTACGGTGTGTATCGGAAAAATTATATTTACACTAAGTCATTGAAATGCGAACTTAGGGACAGGACGTCCTCTCTCGTCTTCATGATAGGTAGGTGTGGCAAATTACTGCTTTATGTTATTCAATTATTTTTCAATAAGTTGTCTGCATGTTTTTTTTTAATGTAATAAATTCTCTTACATAGCTTTCTACATTCATACTTTTGATATCACTTTACATTATGGTAATTCTGTATTATATTATTGTCAATTATTATTGTATTCTCATGACATTGTATTTCTAGACCCCTGAAGATGGCTTACAATGTAAGCCAAAACGTTGGCAGATGATCTTTAAAAAAAATACTTTTTTTTTAATTTGTATTTTTTTTTTTTGGATCTACCTTGACCGAACCCCAACTAAAATCATCTAATAACAAACGAATTATTTTTTGGCCTGCCTTTATTAGGACCCAAATCCAAATATAGAACCTTTAAATAAAAAGTTTTCTTTAAATAATTAATTATTCAATTCACTTTATTGATAAATAAGTACGTAATAAGTAATTTTATCACTGTAAGCTGATAGCAGGAAATTTGCCATTCGTCTTCCATTATTTATGGTTTATATATATTATTACATTTCTATGTTTGATATTTTATAAATTTATTCAATACTTAAAATCGATCTTAGACATACAGTTATTGGAACTATATAAATTATGTACAACTAAGGACCCAAATAAGTTATTTATAGAATGATGTTATTATAAAAGTAACTGTTTTTAATCTGAAAAAAAAGTGTTTTTTTTTAATTAATTTATTTTTTAATAATTTAATTTCTGGTATTGGATTGTAAATGCATAGATACAGACGATAATATACTTGCAATTATTTAGAAATATAATGTATTCCTAAGTGACTTCCTGCAGTAATAAGATTCAGAGCGAAGATGTAATCATTACTTCTGTAAGCGCTCTGCAATTTAATATATATATACATACATATATATATACAATTAGGGTTAATTCTTGCACTTAGTGTGTGTGTATATATATATACAAAGTGAAGAATTAACCCTAATTGTCATAAACTTCGCTACCAGCGTAAATAAAAGAATGAAAGTCCAGAACTGATTTTCATGAAGTTTGAATAAGGTTACGTCTGTTCTTGCGAGATACCTAATTAAATATGAGATGGCTAAACGTCCCTGAGGGGATAAATTATTGTATAAAATATCAAATAACCATAATTTCCAGTCGGCTACCAAACGACCACGTAATTACCTTTATTTTGCAAATAAGTCGAAATGTACATTTTTCATTCAAAAAGCTTCTATCGAATCCCCAGCATATGTAATTCAAAGAGATAGTTTCCAAATTTAAAATTTCCAAAACTAAAATGTTTATAATAACAATATGAAGAAGAAAAATATATATATTC
>KZ808510.1:88275-98826 GCA_000696205.2 Oncopeltus fasciatus | reverse complement strand
TATATATATATATGAGGGTTTAAACGATCCATCTATTATCTCTATCTCCACTTACTAGGTTTAAGTGAAAAATTTTGAATCCTCCTCACCCCCTCCCCCTTCCCAAAGAAATACGTACCTAAATATAAAGCTGAAGGAAAACGGTACCAATCTTACACAAACTGCTTCAAAGGCAAAGCTGTAGCCAGTGCAGCGCAAATAGGTCTTTTTCAACACGACTGTAGAAGGTGGTAGCAAACAGGTGGCCCATCAAGCTGGTTCCCTCGTCCGCCTCGTAGGGGGGGTACTAATGGAGATTGGAGCCATCAGCTAAACGGCCGTACACTGCCTTCAAACCCATGGAGATCGCTGGTGCTATCCACTACGCTTTCAAAGACGTTACTCTCACGTCAGCACGGACCATCAGCACCGCCTGCATCTCTTCTGGTTTTAATTGCCTGCAGTAAGGTAATCCCAATGACTAGGAAGATTAACCCTCGTCTTAAATTAAATTTGTTGTAGTTTTCTGAATCTTATCAATTGAAAGATATAGTCATAATTGGTTGTGAGCAAGGGGCTTATTCTTGTTAGAATAATACTCAGGATAGGTAAACCTCAGGATAGGTACCTAGTATATGCAGTAGCGCCGACCACAGCCTGATATGTTAATATTTATATGCTTCTGATGAAAAAAATTATAATAAAATGACGCCAAATAAATATTATTAATTTGAATAGATTATTTCATTATTTCATAATCAAAAATGAAATTCAGGATGTCTAAGGGTGCCAACTGTTTTAAAGGTTATTTATTTGTGATAGGAGAACAAACAGCTCCTTTGTTGTTTTCCCACAATAGCAGCACTATTATTACTGTTGCTGACGTTTCGGGCTTTCCAAGTCATTTTTAACAGTTTGTCAAACGTAAAACGTAAGCAGATACTTACGAGGTGTGAACGTAGATTAACCTGTACGGGGGTCATTTGTAAGTAGTCATGAGGGTCATTTGTACTCCCCTATAAATAGCTTTAGTTTCCTTGAATCATGGTTTATCAAAATCTTTCTGGTTAATAACCACTGTATATATTCACGTAGGCTTTAACGGTCGTCAAGTAATATGTTAACTTCTTATACCTGGTCGAACAGTGTCAGGTGATGGTATGTAGCTAAGCTTCCGCACATCCTATGACGGCTTCTTCAGAGCGAGTGGAGAACGACAGCGGTCTATTTTATTTTCTTACAGCTGCTTATATCAGTGTAACACGTGGTAGGAAGAGATGCTATTTGATTAGCAGTCCATAGCTATTAGGCCTGCCAATATTGGCCCATTAACTTGGAGGCACGAGCGAGTACTTATTTAAATTTAACTTTGGACATTTTTCAAAAATGAGCAACTGGGAGTGGGTTAGGCAAAATCGGCGTTATAATGAAGAGAATCTAGGAGGATTTTCACCTTTCTTGGTCCTTGGTCGAAGTCTACCTTCCCATTGGCTGATTCTATCTTACAGGTGTACGGGTGGTTTGCTGACTCAGTATTGTTGGTAAGATCCTCTTGTCTTGGAAACCAGCGTCCAGTGACGTGCGGACCCTGTGGATTTCCTGACACCCGGGAGGAATTGTACATAACTGTGTATGTAGAATCTTAAAGTAATTGTATATAATTGATTCCAAAAGTAACCGCTTATATAATGTTCTAAAATTTAGTTTGAAGATACTCCAAGCTCCATTGTATTTCCCTTTTGAATTTTTTACAGACATAATAGTATAATTCACCAAATTTTGAGTTAAAGTCGGAGTACCCTTTTCTTTAGTCCTTCCTGGCTTGTCTCTTTCTAATTGCTGCTTCTTCTTTGACGCATAATCATCGATAGGCAAGAGCTAGAAGTGATTGTACCTCATTGAGCTGATACCTTTTAGGCACTCCCCGAATGCCGGGATGGCTCATTCCGAGCATGTACAAATGAAACCAATGAAATATCAATCCCTACCCAGGGGATATATTTTGTAGAAGATACTTGGGGCAATATTTGGGAGCAGCTGACAGGCTGTTGCGAAGGAATAAGAGGGAGAGAAGTCTATATAAAATCAATGGGGGGCTGTTGGAGATTATCTCCTGCCCCCACCATGCCGCCAGATAGGACGGTAGCGAGGGGTAGACTGTGGGGTAATTAGCGGAGTCCTGAACAAAGCCTATACTCCACCACTTAGCTCTCTCATTCTCTTCCTCTTTCTCCGATTTTCGCCCTCCCTTCCTTACTGCACCTTTCTCCCTCTCTCTTTCAGCAAGGGTCTTTCACTATCAAAGGGGCAATCCTCTAGTGCTATCCGGACTCCATTCCAAAACAGCCGTATCTCTCCGACGTGTTCTATCACCCTCTCTCGCTCACTCCCCACCCTCCTCATTGAACTCCCTTCCGCGAACGATCCCAGAAGGGGAGGTTATATTACTCTAGCCCTGTCAAGAAGTTCTTCTGAAACCTTTACCTTTGCAGATTCACTTCAAGTCTTAATGAAGTCTCAAGCAGAAAGCGTGGGTGAGGACTCAATGAACTCCCTCTCCGACTGTTTCTTGACGTAATGATTGATTGTACTGATACAAAACGAATGTTTTCAATATTATAAGCTAATTTTCTAACGAAAGCTATTGATTTGAAATTTAAAGTGCAATTTTTAATGATAATTCATCAAATCTTCATCGATCTAATCTAGTAAGCAACAAAATGTAGTTAAAACAATTCCGAATATACATAACAGTATGTCAGTTTGTCTTTTAACATTCTACTGTATGCAATAATTAACAACTTCTATTCAAAGTCTACAAATATAAAATAAATTAAGGTTCGCTAAAGGTCGAAATCGGACCTTGAAGAGCCGTGTTCAGGGATCACCAATTAAAATTTATAGTATCTCCAATATTCTTAATCTAATCCAAATTTTCCACTATAAAAGTTGTTTAATTACTAATTTATAACAATTTCGTTCTGTGATTTTTTTTTTATAATGGAGAGTAAAGATTATTAGTAGATAACTTGTCTGGGTTCGATCAAAGTTGATCCAAAAAGATACAACTTTAAAACGTAAATTTTAAATTTAAATTGTAAATCTGCCAATGTTTGATGAAAAAAAAATATGGAACAAATTTAATCCAGGTGACAAGTCCCCTCTCACTGTAATGATAACTCTGAAGATGGCTTACAATATAAGCTGAAACGCCGACATATAATAAATAATATATTTTTTTTGGATCAACCTTGACCGAATCCCAACAAATTCTCTACTTATAGGCAATATGATTCTCCTTAAAATAGAACTTTCTCTGGACTACTGTTAAATCGTCTAAAAAAATGGAAGAAATGTGTTTCCCGAAAGTTATTCATCATACGACAACCTGTTTAATTTAATATATGTTGCCAACTGCATTTAAGAAAAAAATACTTGCAATCTTCGCAAATCGAAAATAGGTTTTTGATGTGATTGACCGTTATGCTTTGATATGTATTGACCGTTATGTTAATATATGAATAAGGCCTTTCAACAAAATTTATCATTGTAAGAGAAGATTTACACATACGCTGAAACTCAAGGCTTTGAGTGAAACAGATGTGAAANTATATATATAGATTTTCCGAAGAAATTACTCTAATATACTTTAGAATATATTCTTATTTATTTCTCTGTTAGTCGTAATAGTTTCCTAAGTGGTCAAAGAGAAAGTTATTCCGATATTGAAGTGAATATTACTCTATATCTATATTTATATATATTTTTTAAATTGAGCACTTAGAAAATATATAATCTTCAGTGCCCAGAAGTTATGTTTTATGCTAGCCTGTTCTTCTGTAAGAAACAGAAATAGGTATTAGAACAAAGCGATATCGGTAAAAATGATTGTAAAAAATGATTGAACAGAATATCTAATAACTCTCTAGCACTTCTGGTAAGCAATTTTTAGTTTTTAGCTATGTGATTGGTCGTACAACTAAAGGGAGCTACATTTTTAGTTAGTACTCCTACAGATACACATGGGCATTAAGTTGTTCATTAGAAGGAGGGAGGTGGCAGGTGCCCATGTGTAAGCTATCCCGGAGGGCAGAGGTTGTCTGGCTCGCCTCCAAGACACATCTGACTACACCCTAATGGACTCTCACTGTGAGGGCTGTCGTCAGTACCGGGCGGATATCGGGTTTCCCTCGACTTCCTGGACCTCCCTCCGCGCCGGCAGAGACAAACAGAAGGAATCCCCCAGGGGAGCCGGTTAGAATCATTTCTATTCCCATTTTATTTATGTCTCCTGCACTCTCGGGAGCAAGCTGAGTGCTTTTTGAAATCCTTAGCGGAAGACGAGGAATCCTAGTTTTGGCCTCCACTAGCGGCTGTGAAGTGGTTGTCTTTGGCAGTCGGCACTCGTTCGGGAGGCATTCCGTCACGGCGGTGGTCCTCCTCACACCAACGTCAAAATCCCTGGAATGCTTTAAAAGCCCCTTTGGATTGACAAACTATTCTAGCCCTTTCAATAGTCTTTTAAGAAAAGGCTAATTTCATGGGCCCCATACTGCCAACAACACTGTCCAGTGTTCATAAATGAGCTTGTTGGTAAATTGATATGTTCAGGACTGGGCGTAAGAGATATAAAATAAAACTTGAAATCAAAACCTATTTCACTTACATATTTGGATGTATTTATGTATTTATGTAGGCGAAAATGCATGGGTTATTTCACGAGTAGATTAGCTGTCACTCTGGTACTGCAGGTTGGCGACCCACTGTTTGCAAACTTATTTGGAGCTATAAATCTTATCTAGGGGCATGGTTTTTTAGATAAGGGCAACTACTAACACATAAACATTCCTTACCAGACTGAAAAGAGTGTAACAATTAAAAATAAAAATGTGTATATGCAGAAAAGTAATAAAGTATCATGTTCAATACAATAATCCTAAACTATAAGGTACATAAAAAAAAAAAAAAATGAACAATTATACGTTCAATAAAAAAGTATATATATATATATATATATATATATATATATATATATATATATATATATATATATATATATATATATATATATATATATATATATATATATATATATATATATATATATATATATATATATATATATATATATATATATATATATATANTATATAAATCTCAAATATAAATATGATCATTCCAAACCGACAAAGAAAATGAAAATAACAACTTCTTAAAATTTAGAGAATTTTTTTCATAAAAGAAAATAAATTCTGCTTTGAATAGAATAACATTTAAAGCAAACTAGGTTCTTTACATTTTTTTTCACAACACTTATATTCATGAAGTTATCATGACATTACATCTCGAGTCCATCCTATGCCCCTCTTGACCGACTTCAGCCATTATTAAACAAAACAACATTTCAAAAAAAATAAACAAATAAATTACTGACTGTCATTTCTTTATTTAGGAAATTGCGAACGCTTGAGAATTACCGCACAGACACATATTTAAATTTTCGAATGGTCCGTAATTTTAACTTCTCCATAGTTGGATCGTTAAAGATTTGTTAAACATTTTCACAATTGTGACATTTTACGAACATGTTTATTTGATTTTCTTGAGTTAAATATACTTTAGGTTGGGAATAAAAAAAAAAAAAAAAAACTTCTATAGGTTAATTCTCAATCAGTGTCAGACGTATCTATTAAATATAGATATTGCTGTGCAACAAAGTGGTCACTTTTCGATAGTATTCTCCCCTTTCCCCATGAAAAAGTAATAAAATATATAAAAAGAAAAACTTTCATTTGTTAGCTCTATCAAAAGCGAAACAGTCGGAATGAATAAAACAAATGAACTGGTTCTATTCTTGGAGCAGATTAATTCCCTTTCATCTTGGAGAGAAGAAATTTCCCTTTTCTTAAAAGAATAAAACGTGTTTCTATGACGTCACATCCTGCCCAACATATAGCAAATTACCTCTCAGGTAATATTTTGTATTCGTTAAGGGCCTTTTTTTTTTTATTATCATATAATTTCTAGTTATGCACCAATTAACTTCCACTTAGAACGTGGTATAAGTGTTTTTTTCCATATTCAAGCATGAACTATGCACGGAAAGTAGATCTAAATGGCATTGGTCCTTATCGACCTGCTTATCACAGCAATTACCCGCCTGTCACCTTCATTCTTGTGGGAATACCTTATACAATAAGTCTCTTTCACTTGTCGTTATGAAGTTTTTCGATTCCAGGTCATTCATTCTAAATCAATTCTCTATCAACCGTTGATTTCATTTTAACCATCACTATGATCTCCTGGTACCATAAGATCACTTTCGGTCCTTACACTAGTATTACTCTTCTTCAAAAATTGGACTGTTAACCTATACGTGGATGTATCTTTTTCTTTCCATTCCTCTTTCTTTCTTTTCTCTATTGCCATTCTACAACTATGAGTATTATATCTTTTTTTCATTTTTACTTTTCATTTGCTTTTCTTTAATTTTTCTTAATTTTTTTATGCCAACCGATTTATTTATCTTCTTCATAACATCTCTCACAACTATTACAGTTATTATTGATTTCATATATGATTACACACGTTGGCCATACGTACATACATTGTCTATATAAATACAGAAAAATTAACCTCTCCAATTTCCTAGTCAGGTAGAGAAACAAGAGAAGCGGGCTGGCAATCTGTGACGTCACACACCGGTTAATCCCCCAGAGAGTGCAGGACCTGGCTGGTCTAATCCTCTCCAGTCCTGAGGGACCTCCCTCCCTCTCCCGCCACTCATTAATGCTGAAGCACGGGTCTTCTTCGCCACCCGGATTACCGCCCCAGTTGTCGTCACGTACCCAGTTCCCTAGCAACCCACGATCAACAAAATACTCTTCGTTGTTTTAGTTTGTCCTCCCTTATCTCAATCTGAACTAGGATTTTTTTTAATACTAAAAAAAAGGGGGGAAAAAAATAAAAAAGTACATCTGTCATTTAAAAAACAACAAACTTTTAAAATATTTTCAAGGTTAATTTCAATGCAAAGGCTCTTTGTATTACCCACAAATTCCCACCACAAAAATACACTGCGACTTTTGCACATAAATTTTACAATTAGTAGTGAATTTTTGAAGAAAACACAGTGAACAATGTTTATCATTAAAAAGTAAACTAATACATAGGTTTAAAACTTTTAAAAGTAATAAAAACCAAAATCTTATTAACTCATTGACATCTTAAATATCATTTAAATATTTAAAATAATTCTTAAAATTTCTTTTTAGAATACTAAACTTTGTGTGATGATAAAATAATGTTTAAATTACATGTTGCAAGTTTCATTTATATTTATTTAAAACATTTTAGTTTAAAAGTTACATTTAAGCTTATTGTTAATGCAAAATTGGGCGATTTCATTTCTTAATAATATATAAATAATTATTTAATATGAATAATTGTTGCTAATTTCATGATAGGTGACTGAGCTCAATTGACGGTATGCAATTTTCTGAAAGCGCTGAGTAGATAAAAACATGGTACTAAGAATTGAATTTTTTTAAAGCTTTGTTTGAGGCTTTTTTCTGTAACATAAAATATATAAATTCGTAGATTTTTTATGTTGTGGTTTACATTGTAAGCCATCTTCAGGGCTATCAAATCAATTCTCTTCAGAAAGACAAATTGACCATGAATTCTGATAAAGAAACAAATCTATGGGTCAAATCTCCCNACAATAGAATATCACTAATGTATTCTTAGTTAACGCAGTTTCTTTGCGAGGGATTTTTCAGCCTCTTTTATTTCTGTATACATATATATATATATATATATATATATATATATAAAGAAATAAAAGAGGCTGAAAAATCCCTCGCAAAGAAACTGCGTTAACTAAGAATACATTAGTGATATTCTATTGTTAGTTTATTAGTGATGGGAATATATGAAAGTAAATGGCTAATTTACAGGTATTAAAAGTTGAAGTGGTTATCTAACCTATACAATGAGAGTATAGAGGTTAGGTAACTATGGTTGGCACTTAACTGTCTGGGTAGGAAGAATGGGGGAAAGACCGCACCATTCATAAATCCAGTCGAAAAAATATTTTTAATGAGAGTTTTTCGTAAAAATAGTATAGAACATGAATATTAGAAAAGTTACATTTCAACCTTTAAGACTTTTACTTAACCTCTTCATTTAAAACTTCTTCGTAACATTAATTATAACAAAGACAAATCATAAATTATCGTCTTTCTCTAAAACCCTACTCCTCCTCATCCGTTACCAACTAAAAAAATTGCAAATACTAAATTCTGTTTCTCTTTTTATAAAAAGGGGTCCATCAAAAACTTCGTACTTCTAAGAATTTGTATACTTCAATGTTTCTCTTACTTAATATATTTCGTAAAAAATGCTTTGAAACTATATTTGACGACTATTATGATCACTTAAGTTTTTCTTAACTCTAACATTATCGAAATTATTTACTATTTTTCATTTAGCCTTTCTCTAAGCCCCTTCTCTTTTCCCTCCTTGTCAACCAATTTGACCAGAAATCATCTAACTTTTTGTAAATGAAGCTCAAATACTGAATTTGTTTTCTTTATTTTTGATATTTAGAACTAAAAAACTTGTATTCTCAAACTATATGTGTTTTTATACAATAAATGTAAGGGAATAGAATTAAAAAGTCTTACTGCCTCACCCAGGACTCGAACCCGGGTCTCCTGCATTCCGGGCAAGTATGCTAACCATTATACCACCGAGGCTAGCTAGATAATTCCTTCTCCTCTCCGCACTCTACTGGGAGTTTAAACCCCCGAGTAAGACGAATATATCTTTTGCTCGAAGATGCTAACGTTGCCAGCTATTTGTTTGACACTCTTTTTTTTTTCCCTCATATTTCTTTTTTTTTTAAATACTGATATTAGTTGTAGTGTTTAATCCCACGTTAATTTTATACAATAAATGCAAGAGAATATGATAAAAAAAATTCTTACAACCTGTTTTGTGTGTGTGTACACAATTTGAAAAAAAAAAAATAAAGGCACAAAATTCAGTGGTTTATATTTTTAGCTTTTCCGGTGAAGGATCGGTGAAGATCCATTATTTTTTTCGAAATTTACTGCATGGGGCTAAAGTAAATTGCTTAATTTTCCGTGGGAAATATCTGCTAAAAAGTAAAACGATAAAAAGACATCGTATGAAAAAAATATGAGTTGCGTTAGTTCATATTGAGACAAATATGCTAAAAACCATAAGTTAATCAGATATTCCCTTGTTTTTTTGTCGCTGTTAGTGGACCAGTCGTTGAATTTCAATAAATTATGAATATACGTTCCTAAGTGAGCTAATAAGCAGCCTGAAAAAATTTTCAATACACCAATCTTACTGATAAAAAAAAAATTGGACATTAAAAAAAAAACCTTTTAGGAATGCAAAATCCCATCAATAAGCAAATAAAATTTGAAACTGTTCACTTATATTATTATCAATTTTGAAGAAGAAAATTGCCAAAAAGATTTGTTCAGCCCCACCAACTTCTTACTTTAAAGTAAAATTTGGCATTCTCCTGCAATCTCGCGTAAAACTTTACGACTTAATATAAATTTACAAAGTTTTAAATTGGTATTTCCATTAGAAAAAAAAGAAAAAAAAAAGAAAGCCTAATATTGTGAACAGTATTTGACCTTGTCAAACATTCTTTTCATTTAAATGAATTTGAGAAGGGAAATTATTGGAATGAGTTATCCACAGAATGATAGGGGTTACTATTATCAGACGCCACCCTCACTCCTATCATGAAGGAACTATCAGAGATAAAGCATTTGCGTGTGGCTTTTCAATCATAGATTTCCAGCAACAATTCCTGGATTAGAGATCGGTTAAGGCCGACTAATTACCTTTCATCTAGCTGGCTCTGGCTCGTTAATCAGGCGTGCTATGGTTTTCCGAAGCGATGGGGTCGGAGGCATCCAATCAGGAGCGAACCGCTCACGCAAACACATAGCTACCTCTCTGCCGCTACACAGAGATAGACATAGAGGTAGTGGGAGATAGAATGAGGGCTTTGCCCGCCCGCCGACGTCGCCGATACCCCATATTGCATTAACTTTGATCAATGACGATACAATTACAGTCCCCCTCCCCCCTTTCATCCTTTCTCCGTCTGTTATCGCAACTGTTATCATTCTGTTACTTTCCTAAGAGGGCAATCCTGGTGCGGCCATGCCCTCACCGTACTTAGAGCGATAATCAATAACTCTATTAATACATATTATTAGTATATAATTAGATAGATAAATGTATTTATTTTTATTCATTACAAACTATAAAACAAAGAATCTCAGTAAAAAAAAATATATACATCATGGGTTAAATTAACAGTCAGCATTTGTTAACCACAAAAAAAAATTTTTTTTCAACAAAAAAATATGTAAGAAACATATCAACAAAGATGAACCTTAATGTACCCGGAGCAGAAATTGATCCAGTAAAGAAGATATTTCTTGACGTCATTATTGGTTGGAAAAAAAATTATTAAAGGAAGAGGCCTGATTTTCGCAAAAAAAAAAAAAAAAA
>KZ808509.1:178848-192642 GCA_000696205.2 Oncopeltus fasciatus | reverse complement strand
TCTTTCTCGTAAGTTAGGCTCTCGCTAATGAAGAGGGAATAGAGTGAGATATCTAGCCTGTCCTTGTGGTGTAAAGGTCAGCATACTAGGCCCGGATAGCAAGAGATCCAGGTTCGATTCCTGGCGAGGACGGATTGATTTTTTTATTCTGTTCCCTCTCATGAATTAGTTATATGTAGATGCTATGAACTAGTTTATACTAACTTAGGCACACCATGTATGATCAAATTTGGAGACTCGTTGAGCTTTTTTCCATCCTCTTTGAATAATGCTATCGCTGCTTTATTTTCAAAATTTTAGCCTGACACGTTTCTAGCCACAATTTTGCCTCATGTTCGAGTGTTTTCGGCGTTTAAGCTCATTTATTGTGTATATTATTTTAAAATATGTTAAACCTAATAGCAGATAAAATATAAAGTCAGAAGACAAATGGAGCTGAAAAGGAATCACGGTTTTGATCAATAGTTAAAAAAAAAAAAAAAANAACCTCTGATCGACTTAAGTATATAAGTATTATCGACTCCAATTCTAAAAAGAAAAAAAATTAAATAATAAATTTGATCATGATTTAATGAAACCAATGGCAGAAAAACTATTCATTATTTAAGGATAATAAGAAAATAAATTCTTCATTTCTTTAATTTATTTCACAGATATTTTCGGTCTGGAATTCTATAACTTGTCCGACTAGCCTGAAATAACATTCATCTGTCGGATTCGAATTTAAATAGGGTATTTAATTTAGGAGATTAAATCAATTCACCGTTACATTTGGGCCATTTCAGTAGACAGGAAGACTGGGTGATAAATAAGATGAAGCCGGCCAGCTCTTATGCCTTATACGTTAGATTACCGTTAGAATGCTGAGAGTTTATTACTTCTACTCGATACGGCTCTAACATTGAATTGATTGGCGGCCTCAAACAAGGAACTAACGCTCAGTATTCCAAAAACAAGTGTGGAAAAACGCTAAGTCTCACGAAACTTTGTCAAACTTCGTTACTGAACTCTTGTCACTCCGTCTATTCCATTTTAAGCCTTAAATGTAGCCCATATAGTTTTAGGATGCTGAGTTCTTTTTAAATAAAATACTGTTATTATTAAAGCTTATGTATCCTAAATTTTCATAGGGTTCTTTCATAGTTTCTAAAAGCCATTTGTAGGGTTTCGTTACTATTTTAAAAACAAAGCTGAATTTATAAGCTAAACTATTGAAATATGCTTCTGAGAATGTATATGCTACATGTTATGCTCATTCATGAAACCACCCATATAGGTTTGAAGCGACGATCCTGGGATTAGTTTCAGATTTGTCCGGAAGCAAGTCCCAATATACCCGTCCAGTTCCAAAGAATCACAAAATAGTTCCAGACCTGCTTGTAGTCCGTACCTTCTCAAAAGTATTTTAAAGATCTAAATAGATTGAATAATAATTTTTATTCAGTATTTAAAAAAAATTAAAATATGAAAATAACTTAAACATGCTTTCCAATGACCTTGATCCGTCAAGAGCCGTATATGCGTAATGCAGTAAGGATATGTCGTTTTGAAATTCTTAATGGTTTTAAAAACGTTTATTATTACGTCGATTCGAAATTCAGAGCTTGTGGAGCCGTTGTGACCGGAGAATTTGAAAAACACATTTTATAATAGTTAGTCGCTAGTTGGATATATTTGTTTCTATAGAGACAGGAAGAAATGTGGAGCAGGTATTACGAAATACGAACAAATAAAAAGACAACCACTAATGACTGATATTCATAGCAGATATGACCTTGTTTCTAACCAGCTATTGGAAATCCTTTCAAGATTTGTTCCTTTTACATGCTCAATTATAAGAAAACATTTATGTAATAATGTCGCTGATTAAAATTGCTTTTGCTTCGAAGAGTTGTTAGGTTCAAAATTATGGATAATATTTTCTTTGTCTAAAAATGACATTTATTTATCCTCAGAAGGCCTTGCCATAACAAAAGTATAATTTAATTTTAGAGTTTTTTCTTTATTTTTTTTTTAAATATAAAGATACAACGAGTTAAAGTTACTTTAATATTTATAGCTAAATCAACTTTATTCTAGATAATTAAAGATGTCTAAAACAAATTTTTATTAATGATAAGCAAATAATTACCTCCATTGCAAGTTTAAGTTTCTGTTCTGTAAGAGCAGCAAGCATTTCTTCAGCAGTACCATACTGTTTTTCTAATGTTTTTACCTGGAAAATATTATCAAATGTTTACTTAATTCAATGCACAATATAATGATTATAAAAATTGTTTAAAATGCAGAGCTTAAATAAGTTTATATAATTTCCAAGACTTTAAAAGATCACTTACAATAAGAAATGTTTATTATTAACCATAAAGAAAATAAATTTCAGAAGCTTATTTGACTTTTAGTAGATTTTTTTTGTTGAGATTTGGTCAAAGTTGATCCAAAAAATACAATAAAAAATATGTATTTTTTAATTATCTGCCGACATTTCGGCTTACATTATAAGTCATATTCAGGGCTATCATGAAGGTGAGGGGGGACATCGTGCCACCTGGATCAAATTTTCATGACCAATTTGACTTATTTGACTTTATTTTCTTCAAAACTTTGAAGGACTTTTTCAAGAGACTGAATTCGCGTTAAGGAAAATAATGAGGGTTTTGCGGAAAACTGTAATAAAATACAATTCCAATTATCTTCATCATTAATCCTATCAGGCAAGAATGAAAATGTGTAGTAAGTGTACTTGTTCAACAATTATATTCAATAATATTTTAATAAAACTCATTTAAAGAAAATTATTTTAGAAAGTAACTCAAAGGTGACATACCTATCTTTATTCCGACCAACAGGTCAGATCCAGTCTTCTCAAATATGTATTTTCCGTGAAAGGAAGTATTCCTTTATCTTTTAATACTAATTTCTTATAGATAAGTAGCTGTTACACCATATTCAAATACTTATAGATTTAAGATAAAGAAAATTAAAAACGGGTCCATAGTTAAAAATAATTACCATAGTTAAAATGGTAAAGTGGCAGACTTTCTTTCAAGAAATAAATAGGGGATGGAAATTTGGTGAATTCAAGGAGAGGACACCACTTCCCAATAGAGACTGGACATCCTGGGATGGCTGACCATTACCCCAAGCTTGGTCAAATCTAACCTTACAGTAGATTCTCTAAGACAGAAAGAGAAGGAAGAACGGGCAGCAAAGCGATGGGCGGTCTACATAAAGGTAAGAGTAATTGGCTGAGAGTGGCCAGGAACAGAACTAAGGAGATGGAACTTTGGTGAAACCAAGAAGAAGACTCCACTTCCCTATTGGGACTGGACTTCCTGGGATGGCTGACCATTACCCCAAGCTTGGTCAAAGCTAACCATACAGTAGATTCTCTAAGACAGAAAGAGAAGAAGGGACAGGTAGCGAAAAAGATGGGCGGTCTACTTCATTAAAAAAGTAAGAGTCATGGGCTAAGAGTGCTCAGGAGCAGGAATGAGGGGATGGAACTTTGGCGAAACGAAAGATAGGAATCCACTTCCCAATAGGGACTGGACATCCTGGAATGGCTGACCATTACCCCAAGCTTGGGAAACCTTACAAAGAACTGTGCAACTTGTTATGAAATTATAATTTCTATATTATTTTTAGAACAAATTATGTGCATTAAGGTTATCACTAATTATCTACAATGATAATAAAAAATAAATTTCATTTTTAATGTTCTAATCTTTTAAAATAATGACTATATCTATCTACCTACCTATCGAAATTGGAAAAAAATTTAAATACGACATGAATTATACTTACATCAACAAAAACAGCATTTATGTAATCCGTAAAGCTGTTTCCTTGGAATGAAGTCAAGTATGGGCGAAAGTTATCCGCTAGAAATCAGAATAAAGAATTTAAAAAATATTTTATGTAGTAGTAAGCATAAATATATTGCAAATATCCCTTAGAATAAACATAAGCGTTACTCTTAAATTAAAACGTGGTAATTTAATGGTTTAACACTTAGTGAAGCATATTAAAACAGAGCCGATTTCTAATGAAATTGTTGTCTTCTACTGTTTTAATAAAACACAGATAAAAACATAACTATTATTACACTTATGATGAGATAATATCCAGAACTTTGCTCAAATAATTCATTTTTCGATAACCAGCTTTAAATTCCCATCTCACTGCTATCACCTATCACCTATTGCATTTATCATAGTTTATTATTGATGTAATAAAATAACAATACTGAAAAAGTCAAACATATCGGTTGAACTATTTGATGCATTCCAGAGTTAGAAGGAGATTTTAAATAAATCTCCCTTCACCTCGGATTGTTAGTTTCCGTACCGTGAACACTAACACCCCTGTAACTATTTTTTTTTTTGTCAGCAAAAACGTTTTCAGCTCTAGAGCCATCTTTAGGTGCTCTTCACTTGAGATGCTACTTAGACTGAGTACTACTTACTCCATACTGGGTGTACAAGCTCTTTACTAGGATGAATCCTTTTTCATCTGCAAGATGCATGAAGACAGATGCAGACTTTAAAATGACCAGTATTTATTTTTGAAAGACAATCCAGTATTTGTCTCCCTAGCTCTATCTACCGTTTTTTTTTTTTTTGTTGTTGTTGTTGATATTTACGCGATAGAGATTTTAAGTCTTCTGGACACAACATTAATAAAGATATAAATATTAAATTAATTGTGGTATGTAATCCCACGCTAAATTATTTACAAGGAATGCACAGTAAGGCAGAAAAAAAAATTCCCGGCTGAGGTGGTAAAATTTTTTTCTGGCTCCCTGTACATTTTGGTAAATTAATATTGATATTACGCAAATGCCGGCTACCCATTATCTATTAATTTATACAAATCCACCTGTATATTTTAAATGATTTAATAGTTTACAGAACCATTTTATTGTTTTTTAATACATTACGCATACATAAAGGTAACCGCCCTACGATAAATCCTATTGGTACTAGTAAGGTTATTATTTAACGATTTATTTCTACTTTCTGCATCCAATAGCCCTTAAAATTTTGAGGAACACGTGTCGCAATATAACCATTCTAAATCCCTTTAATTGTCTTCCACCCAATATATTGAATAAATAGTATGCCTCAGGCCAATATAGCCCCTGCTTTCATAGGATGTCAGCCTGTAATGCTTTACTCCCCTCGAAGTCTTTATATGAAGCAAGAGATGAGAAATTTTCTATGCTACCACATGACAAGTTAAGCTCATTTTATAGGCAATATTCAGAAACAAACTGGGGTTAACTTTGAGCATTTTGTAATAAACCACAAAATCTGATAAAATAAATTAAATTAAAGAATAGCGTCAATGACCTCAGCTGTCGACGCACCGTGAATATTTAAAAAAATAAAAACTTGAAGATAATCATAGAAATACACATGGGATTTATATAAATTTATGTGGACTGATAATGTCATTAAATAGTCATGAAAAAAAAAAAGTTTATATTCTCTCCCCAAATTGTTTTAAATCTCTAGGATGTTTTGACACTGACTAACAATCTATATTCATATAATTTGTTAAATGTAAAAAAATTATTAATTTCGGACACAAAATATTCATATAATAATAAAATATATACGAAATTCTCATGACAAATGGAATTTTTCAGTATAGGCTTATATTCATTTAGCTATATATACACATGAGTATGGGCTCCAGATATCTAGTTCACTTGCAATGACCTATGCAAGATCTTACAACTAAAGCTTTATTTTACCCTAAGCTAATTTTACTCAATTATTATTAATTTTTATATTATCCAATTTATCATTATTCTTAATAATGGAATTGCTTGTAATTTCAATAATCACTATTAAATACGTTAAGTATTAAAACTGTACCAAATTTTTGGTGTCAAATACTGCAAATGTCCAATTCCAATTTTTCAGAGCTTTAAAACAAGAATTGAAACAATGCATTTTAGGTCATTGTTTTATGACTGTGATATGTTACATCACAAGAAGTACTGTAACAGCAGAAACACACATACACACAGGTTTCTGAAATGTAGCCTAAGGTTATGAAAGCACATTTTTTTTTTAAATATAAAGATACAANAAAGATAAAAATAAATAATAAAATTAGGTATTAGAAATTGATAAATTTTTTGAGAATTGAGAATGATGTGAAAATATGGAAATGTTTTCAACCAATTCAGAAACCAAAAAAAAAAATTATTTAAAATCACAAATAAATCTCAAGACTTGTCATACAGGGGCCTGGTGGTTTATTTATAAAATCATAAAGAATTCGCCCATTTCGTTTTCCTGATAAGTAATTTTTTTTTAACTTTGAACTACTACTACTCTGATTCGTTGCTAGTAATATTTTTAATATTTTATTTAACATTTGTAAAATTAGTTTTTTCAGCTTTCAAAAACGTTTCTTACATTAGAAAATGCATGAACTAAAGAAAATTTCTCATATTTCATCCAATATGAACTTTAATATTTTATTTTAATTTAATTTGAACTTTTATATTAATAAATATATAAGAGTAAATGACTTATTTGACCTTACAAGCCAGAGAATGTGGAAAATGTAAGATAACTATAGCTTGCTCTGGATTGTTCGAAAAGGAATATTGTTGCTAATAAATTTTGGTCTTTCTTTCTATTACACTTTCAATAAATTTATTCAAAAATTAATTTATTATACGATTTTATATAAATATAAACGATGTTAAACATATGTAACTTGATCTGAGTATGTTAATTGCACTCACGTGGTACTATGAGGACATCTCGGTTCTTCTCCCTATTGTCTCCTCTGTGTCCACCAGCACAATCTCCTATCGTAAACCTCGGCGTTTGTTTACAAATTTGCTGGAAGAATAAAATAAGTAATCTTAAGTGCTGAGGAAAATAAGATTAAATTAATTTTACAAAAGTTAAGTATTTTAAAACACAAATATAAATCTAAAAAAATTAAAAATCCTTCAGAAAATACTTAACAATTTTAGTGCAAGGGAACAGAATAAAAAATCTAACTGCCCCAGCCAGGACTCAAACCTGGATCTCCAGCTTTCCGGGCAGGTGCGTTATCATTTACGCTACCGAGACAAGCCTGATAAGTTATTAAATTCCCCGCACTAGTGTCGAGAGTCTAACCTTCGAGGCAGACGAATATATCGTCTTATGCTCAAAGGAGCTCACATTGTCAAGCTATTTTAATTACTCTCGTTATTTACCTTTTAATTTACTCTCGATATTAGTGCGGGGAATTTAATAACTTATCAGACTTGTCCCGGTAGCATAAGTGGAAAATGCACCGGGCCGGATAGCAGGAGATTCAGGTTCGAGTCCTGGCTGGTACAGTTAGATTTTTTATTCTGTTCCTTTGCACTAAAATTGTTAAAATTTACGTGGGATAAAACACCACAATCAAATTAATATTTATAAAATTCAGAAAATACTGCGTGTCTTACAATCTAAAAAAAACAACATTTTATTTCTCAATTATAGTCTGATTTTCATTAATGCTCCGCTAGATATCCAAGATGATGAAAACAAGAACCAGTTAGTTCTATCAAGACCTCGGGCAGTGCCATGAAAAAATCCTCAGCATGAAGTGCAATTGCCTAAAGAGATTTGCAATGCCAAAGGAAGCATTCTACAGGTCAAAAATAGGACAATTTAGTCTACAGGATATGGTGCGGCAAGCGTCTGATATATTTGAAACCTCAAAAGGATTATCACTCGTAGCGCATATTTTAGAGGTAGTATTCTACAGGTCTAAAATAGGACAATTTAGTCTACAGGATATGGTGCCCAATGATAGTGGCAAGCGTCTGATATATTTGAAACGTCAAAAGGATTATTCACTCGTAGCGCATATTTTAGAGGTAGTATTCTATAGGCCTAAAATAGGAAAAATCTAGTCTACGGGATATGGTGCCCAATAATAATGGCAAGCATCTGATATATTTGAAACCTCAAAAGGATTATTCACTCGTAGCGCATATTTTAAAGGAAGCATTCTATAGGCCTAAAGTAGGATAGTTTAGTCTACAGGATATGGTGCCCAATGATAATGGGAAGCGTCTGATACATTTTAAACCTAAAAGGGATTATTCACTGGTAGCACATATTTTCTCCGCAAGAAAATACATATTAGAACACGGAGTTTCCAGTACTGAAACAAGGATTTTCGACCTGTTGGACGGGTTGACAACATCGCAGATAGATCAGTGTATTGATCACCAGAGAAAGAATGAAGCCTATATATGCAATAATTAAAGTTAACAGTTTTAGTATACTATATGTCACTATTAGTAGCTTAAAAACCTAGATAACTGTGGAATAAAACATAATAATGTAAGAGTATTTGTTTTTAAATTAGAATGATAAGATTACAGGACAGGGGTGAAATAACTCATAGAGTTAATAATCTGGGCTAATATGTTCCTTTCATATTAAATGTTTTTTGGAAACTCATAATATTGAACACCTTAATAAGTGAATCTCTGGTGCTTCTGTAGTGCACGGATAAAAAATGCAATGCCATCAGCTCAGAATTACTTGCCTTGAGCCATGAAAATGTGTGAGGGGTAGATAGACGTGATTCGGTCAATGCCTCTTAAAAAAAAAGAAAAAATTGTGAACCGAAAATTTTTATTTTTATAGCCCAATCTTTCGGTCTGAATATCAGGCTTTATTCAGGGATGTATTACAAATAATACAATAAAGTAATAAATAAAATATATATATGTACACAGTCGGCCAAAATAGTAATTTTTTCTTCCCGAAATTATTTATTGTTTATTTAAATATTCATTGAACAGATCCCAACCATCTTCTCTACAGTGATATTAACATTCAAATAACATCTTGAACACAAAATGTTTAAGAATTTATGAGATTATAATAAACATGTATATACTATTATACATAATACGATAGAAAATATTTATGGATTACTACCTGATATTCTCGTTGATATTCATTCATCTTTGTAATAGGATTCTTGACAGACTTTTGTTTTAGCCTTTGAGATAACTCTTTTACGGGGAACCAGGAGACACCACAAACAACGTATTCCTCTAGTGTATCGTAAACAAACTTATATTGGTCCTAAAATTTATAAAAAATACATACTTAAGTATAATTTAGGCTTTCTGGAATGGAGAGTGAACAATATAATTATCATTGTGGAGGAATAGTTATAAGAAATTTGTTCGATGGATTTATGGACTAAATGTTTATGTATTTTGTGAATTATTTTAGTACAATTTAATGGTTAGTGACTGGAAAAATTGTTTCGGCAATTTTAAAAGAGCGAAGCAAAATTACGGCAGCATAAAGAAAGTACAGATATTGCATTTAATTCTGGCAACACTTGATTGGGTTATTTGAGAAAATTATGGCAGCATTTATGATGTGTAAAACTGTTGCTTTTGTTAGTGGGAATGACTGGTAAAAATGATGTTCGAATTTATGATGTGTAAAAAATGAAAAGAAGAAGATTATTCATTTAGCAGAGGAAAATAGTAAAAATTATGAGAGCGTTTATTATGCTAAAAAAAAACAATATAATTCTTAATTTAGTAGGGATGGCTGGCAAAAATGTATGATAGGGGTGATANGGACAATGTCCGAAAGCGCTCGCCAACAGAAGATGGTTTGCAGAAACCAATGAAGACGGATAATAGAAGGTATGAGAGTTCTATATTCATTGGTGGTAGAAATAACCCCTTACATCAATTATAAGTTGATTTTGTCTTGAAAATAATCTAAAGAATTTCAAACTAGCCGAAAGCGTTTTTTTTTTAAAAAGAATATGCTGTTATTTTATAAGTGAATGAAAGGAAAATTAAATCTTGAAATTAACTAACAACCAAATTAATTCAAAAACATGAGTTCAGCTCAAAAAAATATAAAGAAAATTATTTAATTAACTTTATTATGGAAAAAATAATTAAAATTTATTTAATTTAAAACTATTAAAGTGTTCTTTTTATGTTAGTGTTATAACGTTATTGTAATATATTGATGTATTGGGATAGTATTCAATAAAAAACTAAAATATGATAAATGGACCTACATCCACATGAGAGGCATTTACGTAATCAGAGTCAGCTACTCCTTCAACGGAATCCAAAACAACACGATTGTAATCATCTGAAACAGATACAATTCATTAGAAACGAAAAATATCTTTAAAATTAAGTATATTTATGTTCGGTATAACTTTATGATAAATTTTTAAAAATAATGCTTTCAAATGATAGAAAAACAGTATTTTGTTAGCAGCGACTGAGGGACCAAGGTGGATTAATGCATCTATCTTCGCTAAACCCTTTATTCTGTCAAACCAAGTTCATAATTTTGTTAGCTGCAATTGAGGGGCTGAACGCCAATAATGTATTTGTCATCCCTCAGCCCTCCATTTCCATATTCTGCCAGACCGTTTAATGCCAATATTGGAACTCCATCAGAGGAATGTTCCTTTGCATGCCAAAGTGTTACCATGCGGGTTACCGCGTTTAATACTTGCCGAGACCAAAACCCTAATGAGATTGGGCAGATCATGAAAATAAAGGATAGACTGAAGATGGATACATTTATTGAACGAGCAAACATAGATTCAAATGGTCTTAATTCATCATTTTAAAACATTACTTTAGTCATTTTTATTAAAATGTGTATATTGTTTACATATAATTGTATGAAATAATGTATTGAAGTAAAATATGGAAATTAAAAACATGGACGATGTAAAACTTACCCTTGGTTGTTTAATGTGGTTAAATTCAGTGTAATAAATTTCCCTTTAAAACTCTTTAGAATTAGGAGGGGGTCTTTCGCCTGGACACCCGCCCTAGAAATTTTGCACGAGGGAAGGGCGAAACAGCAAATCACAGTGAGTTAAGAAAACCTAATAAAGTTTTAAATAATTAAAGGAGAATCTATCTGTCCCAGCCAGGACTCGAACCTGGGTCTCCAGCTTTCCGGGCCGGTACGCTTCCATTACACCACCGGGACGAGCTAGATAACTTATTAAATTCCCAACACACTAGCGAGAGCCTAACCCACGAGAAAGAAGAATTCATCGTCTTATGCTCAAAGGAGATTTCATTGTCTAGCTATTTATCGACTCTCCTTATTTACTTTTGTAATTTTCATTTACAAATATTAATTAAGTTGTGATTTATTATCCCACGTACATTTTATTCTATTCTCTTTCATTAATTGTTTAAAATTTAGGTGGGATAATCAACCACAATAAATTAATATTTACATAAATAGACATATTAAACTCATCATTGTAACTCAACAACATGATGATAATTACATAAAACAATGTCCATCTTTGGATTCATAAAGGTTAAGAGGACATAACGTGGTCTTCTTGGGAAAATGACACTTTTAATTATGTTATTGATTTGGAAAAAATACGTTATTTTTACAAAATGCTTATACTGTAAGTAATTTTCATTTTTTTTTTTTTTACGCAATTCGAGTCCAAAGAAAAGCCTCAATTAACAATAAATAAATAAATAAATACACAATAAGTCTGGAATGAAATATTTATGACATAGAAGGCTAGAAGACTTCTTTTAGTTGGGGAAGGACGGATAGAAATTTTATTTACTTCTTTAAGGAAATGAGAATCAAGAAATAGGTTTGCAATAAGTCTTTTACATTTGAGGCGGTTTATATGAAATTCTTATGTAGATTAGATGTAATAAAAAAAATTGTAAATATTTTACGGGAATAATGGTGAATATCGAATTACATGATTATATAAAATTAATATCCGTCTTAGCAGAAGCGCCTCCCTGGGACAGGCCATCATAAGTTTAGAATAGGGAGGCAAACTGTACGTAGTCCCTTAAAGCAATCGGGCAAGAGAGGAAAGAAATATTCTGAATTTAGATTTGCAGTACTCACCAGGGTTTCTATCATTCCTTTTCTTGATTGCCTCAACATTTTTAAATACCTAAAGACATCAAAACAGTCTTCTTCCTCTGAGAGTTCAAGATTAGCATCAATGGCCAAGTAAACACCAGATCTACCTCCTCCATCACTGGAAATATTTATTATTATTGTAACACATATATCATATTATTATATATGTTATAATAGATNCATCTTTTTATTATAGTATAGAAGGTTGTCCTGAGCCATGGGTGTTTAAAATGGGGTGGCGACCTGTAGATAGCCCCTCCCTCCAATGACCCTAAGTGGTTGCAAGGGAGGCTAACACAGCAAAAAAAAAAAATAAATAAAAATAAATAAAGCGGTTAAAACGGAAGTGTTTTCAACCACTCAATGTATACATAAAGAGACACCTGTGTAACTGTAGACTCACGTCAAGAAACACTTTGTAAAGTCCGTCTCTCGCCGTACAGACACCTGTGTAACTGTAGACTCACGTCAAGAAACACTTTGTAAAGTCCGTCTCGCCGCACGGACAAATTTCCCACGCTACATTAAATGTGAATTTAAGTAAAAGTAAATGGGGAAATTCAAATTTAGAAGCCGGAGAGAACGAATTTAGGCACTATACTTCTCTCTAAACTGGCCAGGAAGGTAAAAGTTGGGGAAGAACTTACCTATCTTATTCATACATTTTTCCCTTGATAAGCGTTTTTCGTTGTAAAATGTTGAAAATCATAATCGTTGGAAAATTGAATTTTATCAATTTATTAAAACTAAAATAACAAAGAAGACATCACGATTACAATTTTTTACCTCATTCGATTTGAACCAAAAGTAGATTATATCAATCAACGAAGAGACTAAAAATTGAATTTAGTTTCTACATGTACAATAAGAGGACTTCTTTGAAAAATGTTATAAAATATACATATATAAATAAATTGAAATTTTACACCTACATTATTTATTCTACACATTTTTTTGTAACGCTAACAATAAATATATTAAGATTTTTAATTTTAGTTTTCCTTTAAAAACACCTTCTTCTCCACCGATTTCAGTCAATCATGAACTCACCCAATGGTTTATAAAATAAGCTTAAATACAAAACTTTTGTTTTATTATTTTCAAAATTGCGGACTCTATTTCGCTTACAAACTTATTTTCATTCATCCAAATGCTTTTTGATTTCGTTTTTATTTTAACTAATGATCTAATCTCCCTGCCCTCAAAATTCGTAATTTTTCATGGGGGGGGAGGTGGCTCTCTCCTGCTTGTTTTGAAAGAGTTGAAAGTAATCAACCAGGTATTGTTTAAAGGCAATGTCACCTAATTTCCGTTTAGCCACCTTAAGGAACCTTCACTCGGACGGACTAATTTAATGCAATAGGCTATAGGTAGTGGGAATCGTTTCTTTCGGAATTCCATAAGATTTTTATGTGATCTGCAATACATGTTTTTTTGAGTTATGTTAGAAAATAAATTAAGTTCGCAGAGCCAACGAAATTATCATCTTCACAGTTCTCGGGTTACAGAGAAAAGGCCAATAACCTACCTTGTATAATGACACTAAAAAGTATCTTAATTTTGTGGGTACTGTTTTTAAAAGAATAAAAAAAAATTGAGGGTGAGAAGGTCCGATCACTGGGAATGAAAAAAACAAAATAAAAACAGAGAAAAAAACCAACTAAAAAACGGGGCTACGTCTCATATCAACTTCATGAAATATGTATTTATGTTTCTGCACCGCCATTATTTTAGATTAACAGTCGTTGATTTAGATCTGGAAGGCATTGAAGTCCGCTGGATTTTTTTTTATGTGAAGAAAATTGACATGATACATTCAATGTGAATTATATATGTATATATA
>KZ808509.1:139768-157510 GCA_000696205.2 Oncopeltus fasciatus | reverse complement strand
GAGAGAGAGAGAGAGAGAGAGAGAGAGAGAGAGAGAGAGGAGTGTAGAGGGAGAGAGAAAGAGAGAGAGAGAGAGAGAGAGAGAGAGAGAGAGAGAGAGAGAGAGAGGAGAGAGAGAGGGATGGAGATAATAATTAAGAATAAATTAGGGGTTCGCATCAGTTATTTACTTCGATGAGGAGAGGAAAATCCCATAAAGAGTCAATAAAAGACATCTAGAAGTGAACATATCACTTTTTTTCTTCTTTTTTTTTAAAGATCGTTTTTAATCATTAAAAGGCAAATATAAATTAATTTAATAAAATAATTCTTTTCACACTCCTGACTCATGCCTACTTCAACTATCTTATAATGATATAAACAACAAAATTTCAATTCACACTCCACACTCGCACGAATCTACATAGAAACGTTCAAATATTTACAAACCCATTAATTTTTAATTCTCGTTTAATATGTATATATATCTTTCTTTCTGTTCAGATTCATGGCGAGCTTCAGGGAACTAACAGCCATAATTGAGTACCATTCTTTGTTGGAGGGGGAAAAATGACAAGAAAATAGTTCGAGAATAAACACACCCATAAGATTTGTTTTCCCAGTGGGCCAAGGCCAGTGGAAGAACTCTGCTTTCCTTCTTCAACAAATATTTCATAACCCTTTGTAAATAGCCTTAAACTTATTATATATAGTCTACGACGTGACCATAAACCTCCCTCAGTGATCTCTCCATTTATCATTATAGCCCTGATGATGACTTACGAGTTGAGTCGAAACGTTGGCAATAATAAAATAATAATAATCCAGTAATTTTGGAGTATTTTATTTTCCTCATCCTGGCCTAACTCTAATTATTAGAGGTTGGAGGTTAACCAACCGGCTGACATGACTGCCGGTAGGTTAACCTCCAACCATGTCAGCAGTAGATTTATTGAAGGCAAGAAAAAAAAACCCTTACAAAGTAGCCTCAATACTCATTTTTATATTTATATTAATGGAATACATTATATTTATTTTATATTATGCACCTCAGTTTAATTTTGTTTTAATAATTTATTTTTGTGGTACACTAAAATACTGCCCTATTTTACTAAACTAGAATTTATATTTAACATAAATATGCTACTTTCAAGTAAATTATGGGAAAGTATAGAAGTAATTATACATAATAGTTTCTAAAAGTACCTGGAATTCTAGCTTGTAAAGAACTGGAAACTTTCTTCTTTGCTCGCAGTGTTTCACAAAACTCTGTAGCTCAATTGGGTGGTCAGGAATAGTTGATAGAAGTCCATTGCTGTCAGTACCTTTAAAAAAAAAAAAAATCCTAAATATTGAAATTTAATTGACTATGACATTATTTAAGAGCATTATTATCCTTATTTTAAAGAAGAAAAAGTTAAAGCCATGGTGGGATTTAAGGCCGCGTTTTTAGATCACTAGGTGCTAACCTCTGCACTATGTGGAGACCTCCCCAGAGACCTCTAGGGAGAAGTTTCTGACACGGCGGGATTGAAGTCCCCGTAGTGCAGAAGTTAGCACGTCTGGCTAGTGAGCAAACGTGGATTGCATAACTTAAATGAAGTAAGATACTGAAGGGTCGGGTGAAGCACGTAACGAGAGGACCAGACCCTTGGGGGAAGAGGCCGCTTGAAGGCCACCTGCTTCCTCATGACTCCCATCGATTTAAAAGAGGAAATCGCATTTACCCAGATGAAATTTCGATTCATCTAGGCCTGGCTGAGACATTTCATATAGTTAAAAAAGCAGCTCCAGAGTTAGTATCAGATCGCTGCGTCTTAGTGCGCCGGGCTGTTCGGGGCCCTTGCAGTGCCAGGGACAGTGAAATAAGTTACAGTAACTAGTGAGTGCTGACAATGTAGCAAGTTGTTCTGAGACCTGTTTGTAAAAAAACAAAAAACAACACAGTTAATTTATTTGTACATGTTTGTTTATGAGCTGTTAATTATCTTTTCTATTTATTTATTTCTTAATTAGTAAGGATAGTAGATTTAAGAGTTGACTGTTATTAGTAAGTATAATTATTATTGATATAAATTAATTTAAATTTATTTCTACATTTAATTATTATTGACCCATGTTTTGAGTCCAAAGCAATGCTATGAATCTAATTCAATAACAAACACATGGTATTCACATTTGTTGTGACTCCCGCTCACAACAAAAACCACCTCTTTCTCGGACAACAGCTGTAAATACGGCAAAAGCTACGAGAACAAACAATGTGAAGTTAGATTCATTTCCCAAAACGGTACAAACCGCAGGTCAATAGGTGTAACCATTCAGCTTTAAAATAACTTTGAACCCTCAATTTAACCCTATAGGGTTGATGTATCTGGCTCATATGATATTAGACATGTCGTCTGAAAAGATAGATTCTGAAACATAAGCTTCATCGTAGATGAAGCCGGATTTTTTTGAGTGGAGGAATCTGCTTGATTTATATACATATCATAAGTAAGACTTAAGATATACTCCCTTAAGGTAAACAGGCAAGTACTCCCAAAATATTATACTACAGAACAAATGACAATATCACTTAGTATAATAGCATATCTGTAGATATTTAGGAAAGTAATCGAAAACTGAATAGTTTTTTCAACATAAAACTATTTAAAGTTTATTTTACAGTTTTGGTAAGTCAATATTTAACCCATTATTTGACATTTTCATAATTCCAATGGATACAAATTTTCGTTTAGGACTTTTTTTCTCATAAAAACTTACCTATTCGGCTTTTATATGCGCTTTTGCGCTTTCAATTGGAGCAAAATAATAATGTTCCTAACATTCCTAGGATTGTTCTAAAGCATCTCCCAAAGCGTCAATTTGAATTTCATTTTCAATTTAGAAAATAATAAGAGACCTCCCACCATGAATAATAAACTTGAACTTGAGCTTAGTAGGCAACCATGTTTACAATCAAATCACATGACAAACCCCGTAGTAAGTAATATTTTATAACTCGGCGTAAGACGAAATCTCCTTAATTCATAAACGAGTAATACCACTGTAGAACAAGTAAATGGTGTATGGAATGGCTGGCGACAACTCCTATGTTTTTTTTTCTCTCAAAGGATATATTTACGTCTGAAAACAGGACCCAGGCGCCAAGGAATCGATCCCGTTCGGTGTCCCTTTAAAAAACTTTACAGCTCACCTAAACCAGGCTAGAAGCAAAGCCGTAGCAGATATCTAGAAAACGGAATGTTTAACTAAATACTATACACATCATTAGTAAAACTGCTAAATTTAAAGAATAAAACTTTTAAAAGTTGTAATTCAGCTGGTAAATTTAAATGAATATTTGACAAATAAAATATATGATAAAGCTTGCCAGTAAAATTGATAATAATGTTCTTTCTCAATTTGTATTAATGTTATTAAGGGATGGATACTCGACTGAATATAATTCCTGATGAAAATATAATTTAAGAAAATATGATTTCAAGGTTTTTACAGTATGTGTGATTTTTTATAAGGCAAAGGTTTCCTGTAGTTACGTTTCTTGGTCGGACTCGTTTCAGGATGATTGTACAAGTAGATCTAGAACACAAAATGAAAACCCTGTTTTCCCTTCCCTGTATCCATTAATAAAAAGCTGACCTACGTCGATTATACATGGACAGCTTATGTGAAATTTAGGGGTTTCTTTTAGCTGCGTTTCTTGGTCGGAGTCGTTTCAGGACTTATCCTGTATATAAGAACACTTATGTACTGTTGGAATAGCTGCCATTATTTAGAATTAAAGATATAGTTAGGATGGATAAAGTATCTGTCCTTCAAGGCAGTCAGTCATTCCCTAACAGGGAGTTCACTGAGAATCATTATCAGAACTGAGATAAGATTACCCAAAAGACACTTTCTTAATTACTTTTCCAGCGATTGTATTTCCCCCTCCAAAAGGAAAGTCCCTTAACGACACCGATAGAAGATATCTATCCTTTGAGTAGCTCCGGCTCACTGATGTAGCAGTAGCTATTCCACGGCCACTTCTCCCATAAACATTTGTAAGAGTAAATTCCTATATCTTCCTCTAACTACTCTAAATCTATAAGATCTTACTCGTTACCATTAAATGATTTTAGTTGGGGTTCGGTCAAGGTAGATCCAAAAAAATACAAATAAAAAAAAATGTATTTTTTTAAAGATTATCTGCCAAGGTTTCGGCTTACATTGTAAGCCATCTTCAGGGCTATCATGAAGATGAGAGAGGACATCCTGTCCCTAAGTTCACATTTCCATGACTAGAACTTAGGGACAGGACGTCCTCTCTCATCATGTATTAAATAATATATTTTGTAGCGGAGGCTGTATAAAAAATTATAACCTTCGTTCCAACATAGCTGCAGTATCGTGTATAGTCTACTAACCTGGAATATAGCATATAATTTATTTGCTATTTATTGATTTTTATGTTCATTTACACTGCCCGTTTCCAAACAGCCTTATCTTTGTGTAGATAGTAGAAATTAATATATTTCAAAGTTTTCATAGGTTTAAATTAACATAAAACACTGATCAATAAAAATAAAATTGTTTATTAGGTAATTGGATCGGTCAAGGTAGATCAAAAAAAAAATACAAATTTAGAAAAGTGTACTTTTTAAAAAGATTATCTGCCAACATTTCGGCTTACATTGTATCCTCAGTCATGGAAATGTGAACTTAGGGACAGGACGTGCTCTCTCGTCTTCATGATAGAAGATGGCCGCCCTGAAGATGGCCGAAACGTTGGCAGATAATCTTTTTAAAAAATATGCTTTTTTTAAATTTAAATTTTTTTTGGATCTACCTTGACCGAAACCCAACTAAAATCATCTAATAATAATATCTACGGACAAAAAACTCTCCTGTTGAACATACAATTCTTTATTTGCTTTTACTGTTTTAACCTAATCCTTAAGTTTTAATGTGACTCTTTTAGGGGAGTTCTGAACAAGACCCAGTCGACTGGGCCATTAATAAGGGAGTAGGGCATTTTTTTTTTTTTTTTTTTTTTTTTTTTTTTAATGAAAGTGGTCAGAAGAAAGGTAGAAGCGGAATAATGAAGAGGAGTAAGGTTTCTGAAAACGAAGAGGTCTGGGACATCAGGAATGTGGTTCTCGACAGTGCGCCTATAGGCGGGAGGGGACGAACTTCGAGTGTGGAAAGAGGTTTTGCGATGATACCGCATTATACAGCACGGCCAAGGAAGTTGGTCGTTTTCAATACCCGTTGAAAGTATCCCCCATATGGAAATAGAGAAATGGCAAGAGTAAAACAATTTCCTTAACACAACATAACTTGAGAGAGCTATAAACTTTTTGGCCAAGCCTTCACGGTATATTATTTTATAGTGATTATGTACAAAATATGATAGAGAATAGAATATTTTACAAAACTAGTAAACCCTGAACACTCTCAGCTGTACGCCCAGCACTAAACTTTAAGGAGGAGTTAGCACTTAAGTCTTGGAGCTTGATCATGACCAGTATATCACATGATATAGATATTTAACCTTTTATATACATATAGTAAACAAGATCAATTGGGATAGAGAATGCAGTGAACCCACAGAAAGTGACACTGTCTCTTTTCACTCCTCTCTGACGAAGGGCGAGAAATCTCCGAAAGTTATACTCTGTAATTTTTTCTTTTTGTGTGTTCACTGCACTCTTTATCCCANTTTTCAGAAATTGCAAATTATCTTGATTAGTCATTAATGCTATTTTAAATCTATGAAGTCTTCCAGAAGAGCAATATTTTCATTTGAAATAGTCAGAACAAATAATCTTCTAAGTTCTTATTTTAAAATTTATTGCTTCATTTTAATATTGTATAATGTATAATTCAAGGGATTCAAATTGTGACTGGCTTTATTAAGAATTCCTTTCTTGTGACTATTGCGTTTTCATTTCTCTTACTTTAAAGATATGTCTCACTATAAAAACGTTTTCCATATTATTAGTTTGTTTATTTGTTCACTCCCCCTGACAAAGAAAATCCCTTAACATTCTACCAACTCATTTTCTAGGGGGAAAAAAAAAATATTTCACACCATAAACTCAAATATTTCATTTTGACTTTTTAGAAGATGACCTGCTTTTATTTGATTTTGTTAAATTCTCAAATATATATTCCTTTCTATGAGTGACGGAGCTTTAGTGTGTTAGTGTGCTTGTAACTCGCCAAATAGTGGCCACGGGCTCGAATCCCTTATTCCTCGGCTCATACTTTCTAAGTACCCCATCAGAGTGCACTGGTTACGCGATGCAACAGTAAGATGTTCGTGCCGAGGTGGAAATGGCGTTGCCCAGGGTCTGAAAAAGAACAATGACCCATGCATATGTTGTAAGGTACGACTTAGTGTACTAACTTAAATATGTGCACAAAACAATAAATAAAAAAATTTTTTTTTTAATGGCGTTTCAAACTTTGGTTCTGCTAAAACTTGATTGGAAAAGTGCCTCAAGGCTCATATCAGGTCACATGTAAGTAAAGTAAAAACAGACCAAGAGCGTTGCCTTGACAGCAGTGGTAGAATCCCTTGGCTACAAAGTTTTTGTGTATTTTACGCCATATGAGAAACTCTAAACACAGTCTTAAGTTCATAAAAAGGACAAATCACCTCTTTTCTGTTAGTAATTTACATATTTGTGAGGCAGGTATATATTCTAGGTTTTGCTAAGTATATGGCATATTCTTATATGAGATGTTTAAAGATCTAAGAGTTTATATNTTTCGATGATCCCTCGTTATGAGTCAGAACAATATCATAGATAAATAGTATATAGAGTAGTTGGTGGCAGGCTTTCTGGAGATTTATTAAGACATGTGCAGCATGTACCTCTGAGGAAGGACAAGGAAAGGATAGTGTTTCGATGATCCCTCGTTATGAGTCAGAACAATATCATAGATAAATAGTATATAGAGTAGTTGGTGGCAGGCTTTCTGGAGATTTATTAAGACATGTGCAGCATGTACCTCTGAGGAAGGACAAGGAAAGGATAGTGTTTCGATGATCCCTCGTTATGAGTCAGAACAATATCATAGATAAATAGTATATAGAGTAGTTGGTGGCAGGCTTTCTGGAGATTTATTAAGACATGTGCAGCATGTACCTCTGAGGAAGGACAAGGAAAGGATAGTGTTTCGATGATCCCTCGTTATGAGTCAGAACAATATCATAGATAAATAGTATATAGAGTAGTTGGTGGCAGGCTTTCTGGAGATTTATTAAGACATGTGCAGCATGTACCTCTGAGGAAGGACAAGGAAAGGATAGTGTTTCGATGATCCCTCGTTATGAGTCAGAACAATATCATAGATAAATAGTATATAGAGTAGTTGGTGGCAGGCTTTCTGGAGATTTATTAAGACATGTGCAGCATGTACCTCTGAGGAAGGACAAGGAAAGGATAGTGTTTCGATGATCCCTCGTTATGAGTCAGAACAATATCATAGATAAATAGTATATAGAGTAGTTGGTGGCAGGCTTTCTGGAGATTTATTAAGACATGTGCAGCATGTACCTCTGAGGAAGGACAAGGAAAGGATAGTGTTTCGATGATCCCTCGTTATGAGTCAGAACAATATCATAGATAAATAGTATATAGAGTAGTTGGTGGCAGGCTTTCTGGAGATTTATTAAGACATGTGCAGCATGTACCTCTGAGGAAGGACAAGGAAAGGATAGTGTTTCGATGATCCCTCGTTATGAGTCAGAACAATATCATAGATAAATAGTATATAGAGTAGTTGGTGGCAGGCTTTCTGGAGATTTATTAAGACATGTGCAGCATGTACCTCTGAGGAAGGACAAGGAAAGGATAGTGTTTCGATGATCCCTCGTTATGAGTCAGAACAATATCATAGATAAATAGTATATAGAGTAGTTGGTGGCAGGCTTTCTGGAGATTTATTAAGACATGTGCAGCATGTACCTCTGAGGAAGGACAAGGAAAGGATAGTGTTTCGATGATCCCTCGTTATGAGTCAGAACAATATCATAGATAAATAGTATATAGAGTAGTTGGTGGCAGGCTTTCTGGAGATTTATTAAGACATGTGCAGCATGTACCTCTGAGGAAGGACAAGGAAAGGATAGTGTTTCGATGATCCCTCGTTATGAGTCAGAACAATATCATAGATAAATAGTATATAGAGTAGTTGGTGGCAGGCTTTCTGGAGATTTATTAAGACATGTGCAGCATGTACCTCTGAGGAAGGACAAGGAAAGGATAGTGTTTCGATGATCCCTCGTTATGAGTCAGAACAATATCATAGATAAATAGTATATAGAGTAGTTGGTGGCAGGCTTTCTGGAGATTTATTAAGACATGTGCAGCATGTACCTCTGAGGAAGGACAAGGAAAGGATAGTGTTTCGATGATCCCTCGTTATGAGTCAGAACAATATCATAGATAAATAGTATATAGAGTAGTTGGTGGCAGGCTTTCTGGAGATTTATTAAGACATGTGCAGCATGTACCTCTGAGGAAGGACAAGGAAAGGATAGTGTTTCGATGATCCCTCGTTATGAGTCAGAACAATATCATAGATAAATAGTATATAGAGTAGTTGGTGGCAGGCTTTCTGGAGATTTATTAAGACATGTGCAGCATGTACCTCTGAGGAAGGACAAGGAAAGGATAGTGTTTCGATGATCCCTCGTTATGAGTCAGAACAATATCATAGATAAATAGTATATAGAGTAGTTGGTGGCAGGCTTTCTGGAGATTTATTAAGACATGTGCAGCATGTACCTCTGAGGAAGGACAAGGAAAGGATAGTGTTTCGATGATCCCTCGTTATGAGTCAGAACAATATCATAGATAAATAGTATATAGAGTAGTTGGTGGCAGGCTTTCTGGAGATTTATTAAGACATGTGCAGCATGTACCTCTGAGGAAGGACAAGGAAAGGATAGTGTTTCGATGATCCCTCGTTATGAGTCAGAACAATATCATAGATAAATAGTATATAGAGTAGTTGGTGGCAGGCTTTCTGGAGATTTATTAAGACATGTGCAGCATGTACCTCTGAGGAAGGACAAGGAAAGGATAGTGTTTCGATGATCCCTCGTTATGAGTCAGAACAATATCATAGATAAATAGTATATAGAGTAGTTGGTGGCAGGCTTTCTGGAGATTTATTAAGACATGTGCAGCATGTACCTCTGAGGAAGGACAAGGAAAGGATAGTGTTTCGATGATCCCTCGTTATGAGTCAGAACAATATCATAGATAAATAGTATATAGAGTAGTTGGTGGCAGGCTTTCTGGAGATTTATTAAGACATGTGCAGCATGTACCTCTGAGGAAGGACAAGGAAAGGATAGTGTTTCGATGATCCCTCGTTATGAGTCAGAACAATATCATAGATAAATAGTATATAGAGTAGTTGGTGGCAGGCTTTCTGGAGATTTATTAAGACATGTGCAGCATGTACCTCTGAGGAAGGACAAGGAAAGGATAGTGTTTCGATGATCCCTCGTTATGAGTCAGAACAATATCATAGATAAATAGTATATAGAGTAGTTGGTGGCAGGCTTTCTGGAGATTTATTAAGACATGTGCAGCATGTACCTCTGAGGAAGGACAAGGAAAGGATAGTGTTTCGATGATCCCTCGTTATGAGTCAGAACAATATCATAGATAAATAGTATATAGAGTAGTTGGTGGCAGGCTTTCTGGAGATTTATTAAGACATGTGCAGCATGTACCTCTGAGGAAGGACAAGGAAAGGATAGTGTTTCGATGATCCCTCGTTATGAGTCAGAACAATATCATAGATAAATAGTATATAGAGTAGTTGGTGGCAGGCTTTCTGGAGATTTATTAAGACATGTGCAGCATGTACCTCTGAGGAAGGACAAGGAAAGGATAGTGTTTCGATGATCCCTCGTTATGAGTCAGAACAATATCATAGATAAATAGTATATAGAGTAGTTGGTGGCAGGCTTTCTGGAGATTTATTAAGACATGTGCAGCATGTACCTCTGAGGAAGGACAAGGAAAGGATAGTGTTTCGATGATCCCTCGTTATGAGTCAGAACAATATCATAGATAAATAGTATATAGAGTAGTTGGTGGCAGGCTTTCTGGAGATTTATTAAGACATGTGCAGCATGTACCTCTGAGGAAGGACAAGGAAAGGATAGTGTTTCGATGATCCCTCGTTATGAGTCAGAACAATATCATAGATAAATAGTATATAGAGTAGTTGGTGGCAGGCTTTCTGGAGATTTATTAAGACATGTGCAGCATGTACCTCTGAGGAAGGACAAGGAAAGGATAGTGTTTCGATGATCCCTCGTTATGAGTCAGAACAATATCATAGATAAATAGTATATAGAGTAGTTGGTGGCAGGCTTTCTGGAGATTTATTAAGACATGTGCAGCATGTACCTCTGAGGAAGGACAAGGAAAGGATAGTGTTTCGATGATCCCTCGTTATGAGTCAGAACAATATCATAGATAAATAGTATATAGAGTAGTTGGTGGCAGGCTTTCTGGAGATTTATTAAGACATGTGCAGCATGTACCTCTGAGGAAGGACAAGGAAAGGATAGTGTTTCGATGATCCCTCGTTATGAGTCAGAACAATATCATAGATAAATAGTATATAGAGTAGTTGGTGGCAGGCTTTCTGGAGATTTATTAAGACATGTGCAGCATGTACCTCTGAGGAAGGACAAGGAAAGGATAGTGTTTCGATGATCCCTCGTTATGAGTCAGAACAATATCATAGATAAATAGTATATAGAGTAGTTGGTGGCAGGCTTTCTGGAGATTTATTAAGACATGTGCAGCATGTACCTCTGAGGAAGGACAAGGAAAGGATAGTGTTTCGATGATCCCTCGTTATGAGTCAGAACAATATCATAGATAAATAGTATATAGAGTAGTTGGTGGCAGGCTTTCTGGAGATTTATTAAGACATGTGCAGCATGTACCTCTGAGGAAGGACAAGGAAAGGATAGTGTTTCGATGATCCCTCGTTATGAGTCAGAACAATATCATAGATAAATAGTATATAGAGTAGTTGGTGGCAGGCTTTCTGGAGATTTATTAAGACATGTGCAGCATGTACCTCTGAGGAAGGACAAGGAAAGGATAGTGTTTCGATGATCCCTCGTTATGAGTCAGAACAATATCATAGATAAATAGTATATAGAGTAGTTGGTGGCAGGCTTTCTGGAGATTTATTAAGACATGTGCAGCATGTACCTCTGAGGAAGGACAAGGAAAGGATAGTGTTTCGATGATCCCTCGTTATGAGTCAGAACAATATCATAGATAAATAGTATATAGAGTAGTTGGTGGCAGGCTTTCTGGAGATTTATTAAGACATGTGCAGCATGTACCTCTGAGGAAGGACAAGGAAAGGATAGTGTTTCGATGATCCCTCGTTATGAGTCAGAACAATATCATAGATAAATAGTATATAGAGTAGTTGGTGGCAGGCTTTCTGGAGATTTATTAAGACATGTGCAGCATGTACCTCTGAGGAAGGACAAGGAAAGGATAGTGTTTCGATGATCCCTCGTTATGAGTCAGAACAATATCATAGATAAATAGTATATAGAGTAGTTGGTGGCAGGCTTTCTGGAGATATATAATACATGTGCAGCATGTACCTCTGAGGAAGGACAAGGAAAGGATAGTGTTTTGATGATCCCTCGTTATGAATCAGAACACTATCATTCAGAAATAGTATATAGAGTAGTTGGTGGCAGGCTTTCCGGAGATATATTAAGACATGTGCAGCATGTACCTCTGAGGAAGGACAAGGAAAGGATAGTGTTTTGATGATCCCTCGTTATGAGTCAGAACACTATCAAAGATAAATATTACATAAAGTTGTTGATGAAAGGAGAGTCGACATCCTAAGTCGCTAAGGCAGGCAAAGATAGTGTTCTGACTCGCAGACAACGGTGTTCAGACTCTTCAGAATACAGCATGGAGGTGTGCTTGAGCAACAGGTGTGCCATCCCTACCTCATAATTCATGAGCTCTGTTATTTCTCGCCAAGTCATCCTTTGGGATCCTTCCTACCCTTATTTTCGGTCATCTATAGAAAAAGGTGTAAATTATTGAGAAAGCCATTTTATGGTTTAGGATGTTTTCTATAAAAAATATAGGTATTCTTTCAAAGATGTACTTTTGAAAGAATACCTATATTTCATGGCCTACTTGTAAATAGGCTTCTTATAAACCATAAAATGTTTACCTATGACAAAGAGAAAAGAAATATAAATTAAACCCTTCTTGGTTCTGTTCAAGTTTTGAACTTTGTTTTTTCATGTTTCTGGGTACATGAAATACAAATATTTAATATATAAAAAAAAAAAAATTAATCTGCCTTCCGTCCAACGCTCACCGCGTGCCAGAAATTTCAAAAAGCAACATTTATTAGACCTGCCTTAATAATATTATTGTTGTTTTTGCTTTTGTCATAACCATTGCCACTGTTAGTGCTTTGTTGAGTAGAAAAAAAAAACAGTATTTTATTCTTAAGTAGAGGAATGTAAAGAAACGACCTGATTTTCGTTCTGTCCTTCCTGTCACTTCTTCTAGTGTAAATCTATCACATGTCAACTATACCAACCACAACTTTTACTGTTAAAACCACAATTTATTGTCCCCAACCCTTGACAAGTCAGCCCAAAGGACAACATGTCAGCCATTAAGACTGGGCCGCGTTTAAGGCAGATGGATCCAGATATTTACTCACGCTCATATGAGAACATCAAGGAATGTTTCGAAATATAAACACATTGAAAAGTATCATAGTACAGAATGTCAAGATATTGAGCAAAAGAATATTTCGAAACATAACATGAAAATCATCCAACGTTTCCCTAACTCATTCTAATAAGCGATTTCACACCTTATGTAACTTCAATCTTCACAAATTCGATCCCTCATTGTTAATTTTAATCCCGTGGATCTTCAGTGGTTCTGACTAAGAGAATTAATGATAAACAAGTAAAAATAATCGGTGAAGTAGATAATTCCTTGTGCAGTATCTGGTATATTCAAGAATGAGGCATGGAGATTTCTAGTACGTAGAATTGAACAATCTTTTAGCGTAAATGGAGGCTTATAAAAGTATATATGGACTAGATTTTAATCAAAGTAATAGGGAAGAAGAAAAACTAGATAAGGAATGGCTGGAGAGGTAAATGAGGGTGAAGACCCCAAAAGATCATCCCAACCGCCAGGACAACATGTCCTCTGAAGTTCGGGCGGCGTTTAAGGCAGGTGGATCATCAAACTTGTCGGTCCTTACGGTAAGGAATTCGGGTTGGGCGAACCATCCGATCGCCGACCTCCACACTTCCACCCCCGAAAAGTCGTCACGTGTGATGTCCCGACTTCCCTTTAGTCCTACGGCTGTCCTTCCATGCTCCACTACCGTTTTGGAAGCTGAAGATGTTATAGTAGAGTTGATTGAACTTCTGTTGAGTGTTTGTGTATGCGAAACATAGAGGAGGAAAACTATCGCGACAAATGAGCCTTACAGTTAATTAATACATATTTTAAAGACTTGGATGGGAGAAGCCTCTATGGGAACCATCAAGAAAATACAAGTGCAGTGTATAGAAGAGAAACACGAAAGGTAAACACATAAAACAGAATTTTACAATGCCATTATTTTGGTTGGACGTTGGTTGGCCATCAAGTATTGTGCTGTAGAAATTATTTTTAAGCATTTACTTTTTTTTTTTTTAACCTACATTTAAATATGATACAATAGATACAAAAGTGAAGCTTGTCAATGGCTTGTTTTTAATAAAAGCATGTAGTATATTTTTGTTATTATTAAAAGTAAATCATAATAATTCAGGAAGGAAATTTCTGAGAATCAGAACTGTTATTATCTTTAATAATTAATTTTTTGCAATGATTGTTATTGGTTTTCAATCTAGGAATGAAGAGAACCCAATGGAGATAAATATATGTTTTTAATAAATAAATGGAACATCTTTGCTTTTAATTTTATCACAAATTCCATGTACAACAATTATCTTGAGATACGTTCCACAAAACAATTTCTTATTTACATCACTGAAAAAAAAAAAAAGAAAATAAAGAAAAAGCCGATTGCTTGAAAACTGTAAATCTGAAGTACTTGTTCATGTCCTGATCGGTTAGTGTCTTATAGGTCAGAGTGCAGGGTCTTTAAGACAAGTATAGAAATATTAAGTTTTTATTATTATTCACTACTTTAAATTTAAAAAAAATCTAGTATAATTTTTGTAAAGATTGAAATACCAAGCGAATTTTTTGCTGTGTTAGCCTCCCTTGCAACCACTTAGGTTCATTGGAGAGAGGGGCTATCTACAGGTTGCCACCCCATTTTAAACACCCATGGCTCAGGACAAGCTTCTATACTATAAATAAAAGATTGACCTGGGCGGGATTTGAACCCGAGGCGTCAGGATTGCGAGACCCGTACGAATCCCCTGAGCTAGCCTGGCGCCCCTAAAGAAAGCATTAAAAAAACAAAAAAAAACAAATATCAAATAAATCCGGCAGTCTTACTGTGGTTGACAAATATAATAAAATAGCGTGATATGAATATGTTTTCGCTTTAGTAATACAAGGCCGTCCATAATTCTTACAGTTTGACCAATGTAATGTTCGTGTTGGAGCAACTTGAAGGCAAGGCTCTCTTTTAAAAGTTAAAAGAGACAAACATAACTGTCGTATCATACATGACAAAGTTCTCGTCTCTCTCACTCAAACTCCTCTCCTCCCATTCTACTTCTGTCTCACTCACTTCTCTCTCACTCAAAATATTTTACTCCCATTCTACTTCTGTCTCACTCACTTCTCTCTCACTCAAACTCTTCTACTCGCCTTCTACTTCTGTCTCACTCACTTATCTCTCACTCAAACTCTTCTACTCGCCTTCTACTTCTGTCTCACTCACTTCTCTCTCACTCAAACTTTTCTACTCGCCTTCTACTTATGTCTCACTCACTTCTCTCTCACAAAAACTCTTCTACTTCAGTCTCACTTTCTCTTTCTCTCTCTCTCTCACTCTCTCTCTCTGTCCACCCTCCATCTCTCATATTCCCTTTCTATTTTAATATTTCCCACAACTTCCCTTACTCTCACCGCTATCCTCTGCTCTCAAAACTCCATAGGAAATATTAGAGCGTCCTTATGGACTTTCCTCTTACCAGCTTTTTCTATCAGTCATACTAACTATTTAAAATTTGTCACATTAAATTTTCCTTCCTGTAAAATTTTAGTTTAATTTTCTTAAATTAAATGGAGGAGCTATATTTTTCCCCCTTAAAAATCGAAATAATTCTACCAACAAATAATTAAAAAAATCTATTTATTTTATATTTCATGGTATGGTTTTTTGTTAAATTTTAGTTCAATTTTCATGTTAAAGTTAAACACGAAATAATCCTCGTGAAGAGATGACTTAGGCTAAGCTAAGAGAAAATATATTCAATCATCACTATTGGTTAAAGATATTTTTGGTTATTATAAAGGCCCGTTAAATATTTCATTATATCTTTAGCAATAAATTGTGCTATAAAATAAACAAAACTCCTCGTAACAAAGTAAACTCTGATTTTTAAGTTTTTGCATTTTATTAGGCCAAATTTATAATTTCCTAGCATTTACATTCCATAAAAATTTGTGGGATGGATAGCCCTCTCATTTTAAAATATAGAAGCCAATTCGGTACTAAGTATTAATGCTATAACAGATGACTGAATTGTTTTCTACTTCAAGTGATATGATGAAAATTAATGCATTATAATAAGTATAAAAAGGCAATTTTCTGATATTTATTTTCATTTGCAAACTTTAGACGAAAATTGCTTATTAAGATAAGTATTTAAGAATGAACCTACAAAGTTAGATTTCTTCTCTTACTCATCCCTACCAAACATTTTAGACAGGCTTAGCGATTTCACATTTTATGCTTTAAAAAAACGATAATGAATTCGTAATAAGCACCGTTCTGCCTACTCAAATTTAATATCGTCAAACTTATATTGATAGAAATATTAATTTAGTTGTTGTTTATCCTCCCACGTAAATTTTAAACAATTAATGAGAGGGAATAAAATAAAAAATCTATCTGTCCCAGCTAGGACTCGAAGCTGGATCTCCTGCTTGCCGGGCCGATATGATTCCATTAAACCACCGGGACGAGCTAGACAAATTATTAAATTCCCAACACACTAGCGAGAGCCTAACCCACGAGAAAGACGAATACATTGTCTTATGCTCGAAGGAGCTGACATTGTCTCGCTATTTATGACTCCCGTTATTTCATTTTCATTTATAAATATTAATTTAGTTGTCATCTGGGACAGATAGATTTTTTTATTCTATTTCTCTCATTAATTGTTTAATATTGATAAAATTTCAAATATTGTGAAATACAAACCTTGACTGATCAATAATTATTACGAAACAGATATTTTTAATTTCAAATTCAATTTACTCGGATTTACTCCTCCTCAAGCTGAAATTTTTTAAAATTTGTGTAGTAATCTTCCATTATAAGGATGATTTAAAATATGGCACAATGTTTAAAACTGATTAACGGATAAAAACTATAAAATTGATTTTTCTGTTAATGTATTCCTCTGCATAACATCTTCGATTTTCTGAAATTCCATTTTTTTAATACATATAGTGACACAACTGTTCTATAATTAGGGTAATTTTAAATAACCCAGAACCTTATACCCATTAACAATTATTTTTGTCCCGTAAAACTGTACCGACAAAACTAGTGGTATTGGGATTTACAAACATTTAGTTGTCAAAACGAAAACAGGAATGAGTTAATATTCTTCGAGATTCGAATTATTTTGAAGCACAGGCCTCCAAAAAAATACAAATGTATTTTACACCATCACAACTTCAATGCTAGGGGAATATATCCAAAAAAATAATTTATTTCAATTTGTTAAATATTTTTTTCCTAAATTTCCTGTAGTTTAAAAATAACAACAAAATCAATGAAAAAATCGAATGAGAAAAAATATCGCTATTTACAAACGCTGAAGAAAGTAAAATGGCAAATTCGATCCATAACCTTTTCTCTGGCTTTATGATGAATTAATATGCTTTATATGATACAAATCCTTGGTATCAACGAAACCTCCACAGCGAATGATATTAGCTCTATATTTTCTGTTAAGGTTCCTGTCATAATTATTATTGAGGCCATGGGTTCTTCAAATGAGTGAATGGATTTGAGAAAAAAAGTACAGAGACTGTTAGACGATGAATAATTCACTTTCACCAAGGAGCTCCGTCTAAAAAAAGGAGCGAAACGAAGAGTAATGCTTATAACAAAGAGCTTAGGAATCCTTCAATGAATTCCTAAATTCAGGAATCCATTTACTAAATTAGAGGCAATAAGAAGATAAATTTAATTTCATTAGGAATCAGATCAGCTTAACTGTAGCTTTTTCAAATGGTATTTTAAATTTTATTCAAAGCAGCTATTTATCAACGGATTTGAGATAATCTATTATTTATTGTTTTTCTATTGATTTCTTTGTAGTAGAATTTGGCTTTCTTCTTCATTTATTTTCCCATTGTCGCAGCATACATTCGGAGTTATTTAGTTATAAAATTATTTATTTTTGAGTGGAACAATGAATGGTTAAACATTGCCACTAAAAAAAGAAATAATATAATGAAGAAATTATATTTTATATCATAATTTGAATTATATGATGACA
>KZ808509.1:61419-74573 GCA_000696205.2 Oncopeltus fasciatus | reverse complement strand
CCCCGCCATTATATTTCAAACAAAAATTAATTTCTTCAAGGATTTAAAAAAAAAAACTAAATACAGAATTTGGATTCATAATTTGAAAAATAAGAGGGTCCACCTAACACTTGAAACCAAATTTATTAAGAACCTCCACGAGCCAGCCCTTATATAGAAGCAAAACATGAAATAAAATTATTTTGAAAAATATTTTAGAATATAAATGTTTTACATTACATTTTAAACATATTTTATTTTATATATTTTTCTCGGAATGCTAATAATAACAAAGATAAAAAAATTAGTCTGCCCCTCAACTAATTTCAGCCATTAACAAACACTTCAAACAGTTTTCTGAAAAAAATATTTAATACTGAATTATTTAAAAAATTTAGATGATAGAGCACATGCAGACAAATAAAAGACAACTAATTATATGCATCGATAACTAATTAAATACAGGATCTTACTCATGACATCAATTACATCACATTTTTATAACAACAAACCATCCTTCAAAGGGAAAGAAAATATTGTAGAAGATACCCTTTTTCAAATTCAAAGTATATGTATACCATACAATTTTGTCAACCTTGCATAAGCCAGAGAACCTTACCCTTACCACAATCTAAAGGATATCGTTAGATCCTTACAATTATTAAAACATAATAAATTCAACTCAAATTTATGAAAATAATACTTACTTTAGGTGATATTTCTTTGGTAGGAAGAGATTTAGTCTCCCTAGTTCTCTCCGAGTCATGAGGATACTGAGAACTGACCTGTGGTAGCTCCCTCCAACCAAAAGACATCTTGTCAGACTTCTGCTTCCTCCTTGACTGTCTTTGCCTTGCCAAATCACTTCTCCGACAATCTGCTCTGCTCTTTTCTTTCCAAGAAGTTTTATTAAATTTCCCAAATAGCAGCATTCTATTATATTTTCTACGGACTCTTAGTGATCCATAATCACTGCACTCTAAAATCAAAAACACATAATAATATAATGAGTTCTGTGTAATTAAAAAGGTCCGAAGATTAACTCCATAAAAAGAAAAGATTAAAGACAATAAAATACCGACTTGAATGCCAATTAGGCTGAGGGTCTACATAAATGACTCAACAGTGTGCAAGTGACTTGTGAGGAGTGTGGTACAAAAATAAACAAAAAAAGAATTTAACCAATTCAGACAAATAGAGAGGCTTTGGAGAAAGTGGCTAAGTTTCAGTGTTTGGGATGGTAAAGTGTAAGGAAATTTAATATAATTAATTAATTAATAATAATAAGATTTAAAATTAATTTATCCCAAATTATTTCAATTACACTAGCAATCAAGCTGATTATATTTAACACTGTTATGGAATCCAGGGTTAAGTTCTTTAGGTATAAAGATTTATTTTATAATATTTTTCTTCCTTATAGCTCACCAAATGCGGAATAGGAAATGGCCTCATAGCCTCAATATTGTCAAGCCTTCATTAAATTCATATGGAAAAAAAAGGAAAAAAGAAGTAAATATTGTAAATAGTGATGTAGGAGTGCTGAAACTAAACAACTTCTCCACCAAGTGAAGTACAGGTTAAGAGTAGCATTTAATTTATTGTTATTATTGTAATTATTATACACAGTTAATTTACTGGCTTTACGTTTACTGGTAGGTTTTATTTTTTTCTCCTATTACTAATTAAAAAAATAAAGTAAATCTTTAATGAATAAATTTTAAAAAAAATTCTTCAAAAGTCTTGCCACGGCACCGATTTAAATCATTTTTAATCAAATCTACAATAAAAGTAGTACAACAATACAACAGTACCTGTAAATAAAAATAAATATTGTAAATTGCTCTTATTGGGTTGTCAATTTGCTGTGATAATAACATGGAGGAAAGTAGGGCCAGTGCCGCAAATCCAAATAAAATAAAATATCGAATTTAAAGATAAATTTCGAAGCGGAATCTTAGTAAAGCATAGTTTGGAAATTAGCCAACTGCTTCTACTCGTTTATGTAATATCTTGCACAGCACTTTGGAACAAATTTATCTAAGAAATTTCAGGAGAAAATATATAGACGCGTGGGCACATCAACTTAGTTCCATTCTGAGTGGCAAAATTTAATTCTGCTTCTAGAAATTCAATCGACAAGTACCTATAATCAAGTCTCTATGTCAAAATTTTTGTAAATAAAATAAAATAAGAGTGTTTTATAAATTAGTCACGTTCAATACTCTGTATTGGAATAGCACGCATATATTTCTGATTTTGAGAGTGGTGTCATTGGTCACCTTCCCTCCTCATGTGATTGACATTCTGTGTCATTTTTTACTTCATTGTGATTAAATTACAAAATGTTTTTATTTCACAGAATGTAATAAATAAATAAAAGTTTAATAATAATATTTTTCATAAAATTCACTACGTACACTTATATTAAAAATAGTGAGTGAGATTACAAATTATCAATTCAAAATAGTCTAACAATTTCTTATTTGATAACAAGTTTCCCATCCTGATTCCAAAACCGCTTTTAACATTTTACAAAACCATCTTGATAGTATTCAGCAGTGGTGCAGAAAATGAAAAATAAAATAAATGTGTGTGAAGCGTACAGGTAAATTTTCAGTTAAGGAAAAATTTCCTAATAAAAAGGAAGAACATCCCTAAACAGACATTCACAGCTCACAATATGGAACAAACTGACACTGTACAAGGCACTACTACGACGGATCTGGACCTACGGTGCCGAACTCTGGGGTGCCGCTAAGTCTTCCAACATCCAGCGAATACAATCCTGTCAATCCAAAGTCTTAAGAAAAATTACGAATACTCCATATTGTGTCCAACTCCACCTTCCATCATGATTCTAATATCCTGTATGTCCAATACCTTATCTCCACCCGCATCACACTCTTCAACAGCAAGCTTCCATTTCACCCTAATCCATATGCCATATCCCTATAGTCGGACTCCAATCCTAACAACCTTCTGGACGACTAAAACGGAGATGGCCTTGGGAACTCTTGGGCATTGACGCCTAAATTTAATGGGAGTGGGGTCAATGAGCGCCTTCTCCCTGCAAAATTATTTCAGTTATTTAANATATCACAATAAATAAAGGTGAGCAAATTGTGACCTTTGACCTATTATAAAAATGTTTATATGCATTTTTCAGGTATAATTCCAGGTGCGCCGGTTTTTTTGTCCCCCAGTTTATATATATAGACGCATAATATTGGGTTGTACTATAAAACGTAAATAGAATGCTATTTATAGAAAATAAATAAAAATTTATTTCAAATATTCAATTTAATGTAGTTTTTGTATGGCATAAAAAATTTTGGCTTCTTCAAACACTCTTCCTCTTTTTCAAGCCTTCAAGATATCTATCCAGAGTTTTTTGTTTCTAAACGTTTTAGCATCATTTTCTATGAGTAGCCATCTCATTTTAAACATCCATGGCTTAAGAGAAGCTTATATTTATCGGTAAAAGCCTGCCCAGGGAGGGATATGAACCCACAGCGCCAGGATTTGAGAGACCCGAACGGATCCCCTGAGCTAGCCTGGCGCCCCTTATAAAAAAAAAAAAAGATTAAAAAAAAATTATTTGGGAAAGCGAAAGCTTTCGTTAGAAGGAGACTGCGTGTATAGATGAGAGGATGAATGAATTAGGCAAACCCATATGTGGTGGCGGTGGTGGGAGGGGGAAGTGGGTCTTCCCTTTTGCAGGCAGAAAATGCTAGGGGATGTGGTGGCTTTGAGAATAAGGGTGTATATATGCTCACTTTTTCGTATTTTGTTTTGAATATGAGAGAACATGAATTTCAAAAACATAATTAAATCTTTGGCCATTGAACTGTGGTTTAGTACACACAGACTCACGCGCGCGCAAACTTACAAAGACACACATATGTATATAATTATACTTTAGCTTATCAGGAATATTTGACCTATTCACGAATAATCTAAAGTAATACTATATACACATTCACAAGCGTCGGGAAGTAATAGTTAGTAATGTACTAGAAATTTATCTTATATCTACCAGAAGATATGATTTAACGAAAATTACATAAAAACAATAGTCAGATACATCCGTCAATTCTTAAAAAGTAATGTAATGTGGCCTATGCTATTTTACATAATATCCCTAATTGTAAATAGAGATATTATATAAAATACTTTGCTAAGGTTTAGTTTTAACTAAATTATATTAATAATTACCATCACGCAGTCATCACCGCCGTATTTATATTTGTAAATACTTTCAAAAATTAAGATTTATTCGTAAAAAAATACAATAGAACACAAATGTTGGAAAATTAAATTTTCCACCTATTACGTTCTTAAAAATTTTCATAACTCAAATATTATGAAAATTTTTTTATATTATAAATTAGAAGTGAGGATGAATAAATTTCTCAAAACCCTCCCTCGCTGAAATTTTATTTAAACTATTAACAAATTCACTCAACAGTTCACATATACTAATTTACTTAACATATTTTTAAAAAATCAAGAGCGTCCATCTAACACTCAAAATTTCATTTTTACATATTCTCTTTCATATGCATTTTAATGAAAAATTTCAAGAAAAAAAAAGTTGTATCATACATTCTTTTTGCAACACAAAAAATTATAAAGATATTTTATAGAGATTTTATATTTTTTTCTCCATAAAACACACCTCCCACTCGACCGATTCCAGCCTTTAACAAAATCCTCTATTGCTTTGCAAATAAAAAGATCTAATATAGAATTGGGGCCCAATTAAAAAAAATTGGGAGCTAGAGCGCGTTCGGACAAACACACATATACAAAATTGAAGGGACCATTTTTTTCTACTCCAATGTAGATTCGATTGAAGATGAAATTTTGTTGAATTTTTACGAACGTAAATACTTTTATTTCTCAAAGGGATTAAAAGAAATCCCGACGGACAGAAAATACTGCATGATTTATTAAATATATTATTTTAAAACTCCTAAAGCTAAGCTACTACTTCTTACTGCATTCTTACATACAAATCTCCTTTAGTTTTAATTGTTTATTCACAAAATATACATTAACGGTGCTATAAAATTACCTTAATGTTCTATATTATATAATCGATATATTATTTTCGCTTGATGAAAATACCGACTTAATCATCGAATCAGAGGAAAGAACTTTCTGACAGCCTTCCAAATGAATGGAATAAGAAATACAATCAGACAAATTCTACATGACTGGGACTACAAAAATAACTTCACAGCCTTGGGTTGGAGCTGAGACTATTTTCTTTTGAACAACAACCGAAGGTACAGCGGAGTGCCTCTAAAGGCGAGCAATCCGAGCTTGATTTTACCCCTCAACCGTAAAGAGTAAAATTTTTTAAGGGGGAATAACAATTTTTATAGCATATTTGTGCATTTCTCACAGACGAAATTGTCTATTGGAAGTACAATGGCTAAGCAGTTTTTCTCTTTCACTTGAAATATATATAACTCTTTATGTTTTCTATACACTGTAATTTTTGATGGGGTACATAATAATAGTCCTTGCTCGTTTATCCCGGGACGTAACCCGTCCTCAGAGAGGAGCCCAGGTTAACCCGCGATACATCTGGCACCCATCTTCTCCTTATCCTAGGATAAGAAGGAGACTAGGCAGGGAGTGAAGGAGGGAGTGAGAGGGGGTGAAAAATGCCAGTGCATTCACTCCCTTGGTATTTTAACTAAACTGGCTGGAGAAGGAGGTCCTTTGGCCACTTCCTCTTGAGGCGTCGGGGAGGGTGGTCAGGATAAAGGTTGTATGCCAGGGAGAGGACTAGAGCATTTGGATGTCCTTGGAGGTTTTAAATAAATTATAAATNTCAAGTAGTTATTTAATATGTTTCAGGGGTGGGTCCAGGGTTGGTCTGCCAACACTATTACTGCGAATTCGTTAACTGCAAAAGTAGGGGGTAAAGCAACAGTTTAATGTCGCAGTAAAGTATGGCGGCCATCTTTGTACAGATAAATATATAAGCATACGTACAGATTAACAAGTGTTAGTCCTATCTGTTAACTGAAATAATAATAAAATTACTGGTACGTCGAAAAGGGCAAAACATCCCAAAATTATTAAAAATAGAAAAAAATATATTTTTTAAAGCTTATTTTGGTTATTCTAATTGTTCTTCCTCCTCACCTTCTTTTGGAGATTTAGCTATTTTTTTTATTATTGTAAAGCCCCTCAACTTATGAACTCTGTAGGCTGTGTTAAATCTCCTGTGGTCCAAAACATAACACCGAACCCATAAGAACCCTTTGTGTATTCAAGTATTTAAATGGCACGCCTCTCCAGAATTATTCATAAATACTTCTTCCGGGCTTGACCATGTTGAAGAGTTTTTTCTTTGCTCAATGCTCATTCTCCATTCAGACCAGAAGAAGAGCCAATGCATGATTTGCAAAAGTTCAGAAAAAAAAAAAAAAAAAAAAAAACTTTTCGACACGGTCAAGCGTGAAAGAAATATTTATGCAAAAGTATATATATGGCTATCGAAACGGATTTTGGAGAAAGGCTCGGAGGTGCAATTTAACTCAATGACCAAAACTATTGATTTTCTAGCTGAATTCCTGACTGTCAATTAAGGTCAATTTGTAAGAACGGGCGTAAGTCGGGGGAAGTTCCTAACTAACGATTAACGGCATTAGTCGAGAAGATTGCCCAGGATGGCAGTAACAAGGTATAAAGCTGACATATATAGATTACGGGTATAGGGATTAGGATGTCCGGGACGGCGGAAGTAAAGACATCCGAAGCGTTTTTCACTAAGGAGAGGGACAAAGGAGATATCTTGGCCATGATGGCAGTAACAAGGTATAGGTAAAGCTGACATATATAGATTACGGGTATAGGGATTAGGATGTCCGGGACGGCGGAAGTAAAGACATCCGAAGCGTTTTTCACTAAGGAGAGGGACAAAGGAGATATCTTGGCCATGATGGCAGTAACAAGGTATAGGTAAAGCTGACATATATAGATTACGGGTATAGGGATTAGGATGTCCGGGACGGCGGAAGTAAAGACATCCGAAGCGTTTTTCACTAAGGAGAGGGACAAAGGAGATATCTTGGCCATGATGGCAGTAACAAGGTATAGGTAAAGCTGACATATATAGATTACGGGTATAGGGATTAGGATGTCCGGGACGGCGGAAGTAAAGACATCCGAAGCGTTTTTCACTAAGGAGAGGGACAAAGGAGATATCTTGGCCATGATGGCAGTAACAAGGTATAGGTAAAGCTGACATATATAGATTACGGGTATAGGGATTAGGATGTCCGGGACGGCGGAAGTAAAGACATCCGAAGCGTTTTTCACTAAGGAGAGGGACAAAGGAGATATCTTGGCCATGATGGCAGTAACAAGGTATAGGTAAAGCTGACATATATAGATTACGGGTATAGGGATTAGGATGTCCGGGACGGCGGAAGTAAAGACATCCGAAGCGTTTTTCACTAAGGAGAGGGACAAAGGAGATATCTTGGCCATGATGGCAGTAACAAGGTATAGGTAAAGCTGACATATATAGATTACGGGTATAGGGATTAGGATGTCCGGGACGGCGGAAGTAAAGACATCCGAAGCGTTTTTCACTAAGGAGAGGGACAAAGGAGATATCTTGGCCATGATGGCAGTAACAAGGTATAGGTAAAGCTGACATATATAGATTACGGGTATAGGGATTAGGATGTCCGGGACGGCGGAAGTAAAGACATCCGAAGCGTTTTTCACTAAGGAGAGGGACAAAGGAGATATCTTGGCCATGATGGCAGTAACAAGGTATAGGTAAAGCTGACATATATAGATTACGGGTATAGGGATTAGGATGTCCGGGACGGCGGAAGTAAAGACATCCGAAGCGTTTTTCACTAAGGAGAGGGACAAAGGAGATATCTTGGCCATGATGGCAGTAACAAGGTATAGGTAAAGCTGACATATATAGATTACGGGTATAGGGATTAGGATGTCCGGGACGGCGGAAGTAAAGACATCCGAAGCGTTTTTCACTAAGGAGAGGGACAAAGGAGATATCTTGGCCATGATGGCAGTAACAAGGTATAGGTAAAGCTGACATATATAGATTACGGGTATAGGGATTAGGATGTCCGGGACGGCGGAAGTAAAGACATCCGNAAATAAAGAATAGGCTAATAATATAAAATATTTTAAACATAACTATGATAATATTTACAAGTAAAAAATGAAACAAATAAGTAATAAAAAAATAACTAAAAAATACAATAAAAAATATAGGTACAAAAAGAAAATGAGTGCTACACAAGAAAAAACAATGAAAATTTGTTTTTCTTTGTTTAATTATCATGTATAGACATGTTTCTATATCATTTTATTCATGTTTCTCTTTCATATTCAGCCCTTATGAAGGCCTGAAACTTAGGCCGAAACGTTGGTTAAAATAAAAACTTTTTTGGTCACAAATTAGTTTCTAATTCTTCAACTACCATGGCCGAATTCTCGACAATCCCCTCTTCATAGAACTTGACGGTCAACAAAGCATTCCATATTTATTTTTTAAATTTATATAAATTTGAACTCTGGAGGGAAGTCGCAGTGCCTCTTCGGAAGCTTGGTCGGCAGCCAGTTGTATACCCACTTGACCAAATATTCATATACATGAAACAGTTTAACCTATATTGTGAAACATGGTAATGTATAGTCTAGTATTTACTTAGGGATGTGTAGGAAAATATTTGAAATACCGTTTAGGACACTGATGGAATCTGTAATTATAACATATTGTCATAAGGTTGACAAGGAATGTTAAAGAGCTGCTGATATGACAAATATTTCTGCGGCGTAAATGTTAGAAAGTTTAGGCTTGTATTTGGCTGTCAATGCCGCGTATCGAATTCCACCAGTATTCATTTTATCCTTCAGTATAGAACAATGCCGAGTTGGAAAATTATCTGATTATATAATTTAATTGATATTTGTGTCTCTTGGGTCATTATTAGCATTTTTTTTTTTTATAAATATTTTAAGTCAGATCACATTCAAGCCGGGTTCCTAACCAGAGATATATCTGTATTAATTGGCTTCAGAATTATAAAGAGTAAAAATGAGCGAAAATCATTTGCTTTGAATTCATTAGAACAAAAGTTGTAACATTGAGCATCCTGTCGCATATTGCTCGAATCGCACATGCGAATAACATCTCAGGGGCCTTTGTATTTTTTACGGACTATAGATTATTAAAATCACATTTTATGATTGGTGTCCGTAATAGTTTCTAAACTCACTTTGAGATTTTGCCCCTTACTTTGGTGTGGACAGCAATATGCCAGCTGTCGACACACACATAAGTCGTAGCACCCAATAACGCCTCTGCTTGAATTTAAAATTTAAAAAAAATGAATTTAAAACTAATTGTTTTTACACACAAAATTAATTGTTGAGCAAAGTGGTCGCTATAAACTTCAATATCGATTCATCATCAAGTTTTTGATTGAGTTTACCTTACCTGCCTAACTGCTTTTTCAATAATGAATGTCATAATTAAAGATTATACGGCATGTGAGCTATTTTTATTAATGAAATGATCACTCTCGGATAGTCCTTCCGGCTTTTTTTATGTGTTTACTGTTCGGGGAGCACATTCTTCCAATAATCAATAATTCTCATTTATGTTTATTTTTAAGAGGTCGGTAAAATAAAATAAAATAATTTTCTTTCTATATAATAGCTGGCTGGTAGAGGTTCTCAATCAAATGTGGACGAAATGATTGAGAAATGATAAGTGAGAGTACATTTTTTTTTTTTTTTTTTCAAAGCAGAGCTCTTTCGAGGTTAATGCCTCATCCTCAGTGCTCTAAAACTCTCTTAGACTTCTGTCTATATTGGCTATGAGGTTATAGCTATATAGGTTACATGATTCTATGAGAGAATATAGACAGATTTCTAAGAGAGTTCACCTCGACCAGCTTAGAGCAATGATGGCCATTAACACCAATGAAATTTTTGGGCTACTCCTTGGTTCTGTTCTTTAAGCACCCTTTTGTTTTCTTATATTTTAATTTTAACCATTAAGAGTATGACATCACTGAATATTGTGATTATAAATGTAATAGCACTCATATGGCCGACCCTTCCAAGCCCAAAAAAACAAGGTGGCACAAACAGACTGTCCTTTTTCGAAGGTAGGATAAACCCTTTTATAGAAGCAGGCTCTTTCCGAGAGTGAGTACGTGTCTGCACAGTCCACAGTTACAAATGTTATCGGAAAAAATACAATAAAATAAAAGATCTCGGAAAAAAAATCAAGAGTTATGAGTTATGTAATGAAATAAGTTTATTTTAACAATATCATTATTTCAGTATTTTATTTCTTAAAAATTGTATTAATTAAGTAGTTTACAGGCCTAATACGAATCAGATAAGGGCTTTAATTTTTTTTTTAAATACTATGTTTTGGTAAGTGGCAGTCGACTTTTAAGTCACCTATGGGGAGAGCGTGTTCTAGATGAAGAATGCTAACAAATGAAAACCAATAGCAAGCAAAATTTATCTGGATCAGACAATAACATTCCCATAGTATCTCCACGTTAATACCACAAAATTTCAAACATATTTCACTACCTTATATTTTATAATAAATAATTATATGATACAAATGCGGTTTATATTTTTTTTTTTAATGTGTTATTAATTTTATTTCCCTCGCATTATGTGAGTTGTTAGAAGAGCGACTGTTTCTGACNCCCCCTATGTCTGGAAAGAGCAGTATTATATGGCAATACAATTAACGGGTCCCAACCCAATTAACGTAATAACCCACTCTCTCCTACCTCCCCACCCAATATCCTTCGACAAATGAATAGCGGCTCAATGGGTTTTCCCCCAATGCACCCGGCAGGTAGACTTTTCCTGTCTCAGGTGAACCCGGGCGCTAAAACGTCTTCGGCGTTCTTCTGGAGTGAGGAAGGCATATTTTCTGTCTGTACAGAGACAAAAGCCAACTCAAGCATGTACAGAATGCATGCAAGAACAGTTTAAACAAAGCAGTCTTTTGCATTTTCTATTTTTCTTAATACCTTCCTTTTGTAAAATTAATGTACAATATAAATGTCGGAAAAATACATTTTACAATTATTATATTCGATACATTTAATCAAAAGTCCGATAATAATTAGATAGTAACGATTTTCAAATTCTTTCAGTATTAAACATCTTCATATCACCCATCTTTAGTCGTTAACGAACTCATTTATGATTTAAAAAATGTTGCTTAATTACAAAATAAAATTCTATAATTCGAAAACTGTACAGAAACACACACACACACACACAGATATATAAATATGTTATATATTATTTTAAATGGGCCATATTTTAAACTTTTTTTAAGTGGGATAGGTGAGGATCAGTATAAATTTTTTCAAAAGCCGCGCCACGGTACCAACAGGAATATTTTTACTTCCCAACAGGAAACCAGCCAAAAACTAAATGTAATATATATCTGAGTAGAGTATTTATGACATACAAATTAAAATTGAAAATTATTATTTTTTAATAATTCGAACTGTGTTTGTATTACATCATTTTCAATTATTATAGTAACTCAGAGATCAAATTCAAATGAAGAGTTTTTGACCGTGAAGATTATTAGTAGATAATTTATTGGGTTTCGGTCAAGATTAATTCAAGAAAATAAAAAGTATTTTTTATTATCAATCGAAGTTTCAGCTTTCACTGTAAACAATCTTCAAAAGAATCATGAAGACGACAGGAGACGTGTTTTCACCTGGAACAAATCTTCATGGCTGACGTCGTCAGATAATAAAAAATGCTTTCTTTTCTTTTCTTTTCTTACCACCAATCTTTACGATCAAAAACTCTCCATTTTATCTCTGAGTTTCGATAATAATTCAAAATGATAGAATTTGTGCTACAGTTCGAATTCTTAAAAAAGTATTTTTTAATCTGTAAATCTGTAAGTCAAGTACTTTCATCTTTAGCCAGTAGGAAAACGATGGTTAGACTGTCGGTGGGGGGTGGGGGGGGAGGCTATTGGGCAACAATACAATTTCCAACGCCCATCAATAACTCCAGACTTATTTCACCCCCCTCCCCCCACCCATTCATCCCCCCGAACGGTCTACCTCTAGATGAGATGGACAAGTAATGCAGTGCTGGCAGCCTAGGCACTGAAGGGGTTGAAGCATCTACAATCATCCCCCTACCCTCGTCTTTTTCTCTCTCTGGCTCTCGGTCCAGACTGCTCCTGCACATGAGTTAAATACTCATACGTCAATCAATCGGGAGTAGTCCGACGGTCTTAATATATAATGGCAAAGTTATACGTTCTCACATTTGTCTTCTTCTTCATGATCTCGCACAGTAATAAGAAAAACAAATTAAAAAAGGTAAAAATAAAGTGTCTAAATTTTCTTAAAGTAATTTAAATTTTATGTGCTAACTCACTTATTTTTACTCTGAGCATTAAGAAAATGCATTACATTATATGATATATTAAGAAAATTCAGCAATTTCTACGGCAAAAACCTTAAATAAAAATCTGCAATTTCTTTAAGCAGCGCAATGTGACTTAGTTTTTTATTAAATATACTTCTAGAAGTTCAACATTTGATTTAAAACATTTTAATTGCTTTTAAGGAGAAAAACTTCGAATTAAATCATTATTACCTCTAAAATATAATGATTTGCCATAAAATGTAAATACATTTTACATTCTGATTGTGAGAAAGAAATAATTTTTCCCCTTCTACTATGAGTAATCTTAAAATTAAATTTTTTTTATATTTGGTTTTTATTAACTAGTATGTACACATAAACATACTCTTATACTAACAATTATTTTATATCTTATATAGCTATTTTATATGTATTAACTTTTAATTTAACTTCTGCCATTCTACTAGAGTAATTAATTCCGAGGGGAGAAAGACAGAAAATAAAAATAATTAAAGAAAGTACTTTCTTGGCCAGTTTGGCAGGAAGACAACAGTGGAAACGGTAATTCCTCAGAGAAATTTTCTTATCTCACCAACACCTTAACTTAATTTCTTAATTATTAGTAAATTAAAAAAAAAAAACTTTTTTTAATAAATGTTTTTTGTTGGGGTTCGGTCAAGGTAGATGCAAAAAAAAATTTTTAAAAAGTGTATTTT
>KZ808508.1:170588-181453 GCA_000696205.2 Oncopeltus fasciatus | reverse complement strand
TTTTTTTACTTTTCGGTGTCTTTTGTAATACTTTATTTTAAACCTTATAGCAAAGAAATTTCTTAACTGCTCTCATTTAAAACATTTAAAGGCATTGGTAAGGAATTCTACAACACCATATTTTGAAATAAACTTTATTACCCCCCCACCCCTACCAAAGTTTCGCGGTCTATTCCGACTCCCACAATATAATAGCCTAAAGCTTACACGAGATTATCATTTCATTTATTTGGTTTTATGATAATGATTTAGACTTATTCATGAACGGAGTTTAGTATGTGCCGGCAGACGTTAACAAATATACTTCTTCCTACAGAGATAGCTGTGTGAACACGACGACACAAATGGTGGTGAAAGCGGAGGGGAGAAATATAGCTGGGGGTTGGTGGCGATAGTGAAGACCTCTCATGTTCGGGGGCGAGAGGCAGGGGTTGGAAAAGCCGGGGTAAGTAGCTCATCTTTGGCCTCCGCCACTCTTTCATGTAGTCTCTTTCATCGGTCTCTGTTAGCACAACCACCCCCCACCCCCAGCAACTTGCATCATCACCTTGCAGATAAGATTGCCTACCTCGCTGGCGCTCAATAGCGCTATCTTCCCAGCCCAGTAGCGAAACCTAGCAACAAGATCAAAACGGCATCCATGTTTGACTAAATTTCGCCAATAATTCAAATTCAAAGCAGCATAATTTTTTAACATAGCCTAAGTAAATATTTCTTTAAGATATACTGTGTATTAATAATTATTAAGCACCTAAGACTTTAACAATTTTTAGTGCAAGAGAACATAATAAAAATCTAACTGTCCCAGCCGGGACTCTAACCTGGATCTCCTGCTATCAGGGAGAATAAAAAATCTAACTGTCCCAGCCAGGACTCGAACCTGGATCTTCTGCTGTCAGGGGGAATAAAAAATCTAACTGTCCCAGCCAGGACTCGAACCTGGATCTTCTGATATCAGTCTGGGACAGTTAGATTTTTTATTCTCCCTGACAGCAGAAGATCCAGGTTCGAGTCCTGGCTGGGACAGTTAGAGTTTTTATTCTGTTCCCTTGCACTAAAAATTGTTAAAATTTACGTGAGATTAAATATCACAAAATAATATATTTATAAATAAATTAACATTCTCTTGTGAGGCACTAACGACTATGAAGATAAATGAAGAACTGGCTTATTCTGGCATTAGCCAATCAGACAATAAGAGGCGCTCAACTCCACAAGAAACTTCTTAAATATTTTACTTTCCGATTGTATGTCATCAAAGATTACAGTTATATAAACATATTTGGCGTCTATTATGCATTATGAGATTCATTAAAAAAAATAGCAAAAAGTGAACATATCAACGTTCTAAAAAATTTATATCCATAAAAAACCTGCTCATGTACACAAATATTGAATGACAGTAAGAATGTTACATTCTACACCTATTATATTCTACAAACATTTTCATAACATAAATAGAAAAAAGACATTACGATTATGAACTTGGTCTCCCTTTAAACCCAACTATTCTTCATCCAATTTGAACCAAAAAATAAATTAATTAAAGAATTTGCAATGAAAAGCTCAAATACCGAATATNACGGCCATGCAGGAGCTGAATAAGCAGACTCCTCCATGTTAATAACGGATGTATTCATTGATTTAATAAAGTAAAATAAATCTATTGAATATTTCATTATTTTAAAAATTGCTGTCGCTTACAGAAAATACATATATAGATAGCTAAATGGTACATAATTTAGCTTCTTCAATAATGTTATGTTAAAGATCAGTTGATAAATATATATAATTTTTAAAATGGAATAGGTATGTTTTTTAAAATGGGTTTTATATAAATAACAGTATTAGCCACATTCGAAAATGATCGTAAAAAGTAAGAACACCATTTCAACCTTTTGACAATAAAAATCACCTGCTAAAAAAAGCACTTTAATTAAATATCGAGCACGAAATGTATAAAATTATATTTTTCGTATGTTTTGTTTATTGTTCATACACCCTTTGATAAAGCTAGTATACTGCTATTCATCCTATTCATACTTCGTAATGACAAACTAATTTTTTTTTCTTTACATTTAATTTGCTAAATTTCATTAAGAAAACAACTATTTCCAGCTTCTTTAATTTACGGCATAGGTAAACTCACAATCTTAATCGTTCAATTTCGCCATGTAAATCCTAGAATTTTCCTTTTGTTGATAAAAAAAATCTGTGCTAAGTTTTATTGCTCTAAACTAAAAATTTTCAATATCGAAGAAAGGTATACAAATGAAATGTAGTGATCACTCCCCATGATGGAAAATCCAATGGTCACTAAAGGATGTGTGGTGCATGTCAAAATTTCTCAAGTACAACCAAGTGGATATTGTTTCATACTACAAACAGCTATAGATCCTCGGTTCCATTAGGGCAACCGGAAAAGAAAAATAAGAAGGAAACCTATAAGCCACTAGATGGCAACAAATGTGAAACCCATTCAAAAATTATATTTAATCAGCAATATAAGGGTGACCAATGGGAGACATGACAAATGCACTCCTGATATAACTTATACAACTGGAGGGCAAAAGAATGAGATATATGAGATGGGAGTAAAATATCAAAATTGATTGGTGGCGAAAAGAGAAACTCCTACAAAGGTTAATGCTGCGTCAGATTGTCGATGAGGAGTCGTGAAGCAAGAAGGAATTGCGATGTGCTGTGCGTTTGCGCACGGGGTCATTCAAGACAAATGTTTGCGGCTGACACCAGAAATCTCTATTACACCCCTGGAGGTGCTTGTCCTCCTGGATTTGGGGCAGCCCGCATCCGACCGGCGAGAACGAGGCCAAAGTTCACACTGCAGGGGTTGACTTGGTGCGGAAGTCATAGCATTTCTAATGGGGGTGCTCTTTGCGATTGCTGCAGCTTCGAGTGTCGATGGACCACTCATCAGATCTCAAAGAAACTAACTCTTTCCAGTTACTTTAACCCTTGATAACCGAGCATAATCACATGGATACATCAGGCTTTGTGACATAAAGCAGGCTCCAGCAGTTATGCGGAGAGGTTTGCATTTCTCTCATTACACCACTTACTTCCAGTCATATCAGTTACCAGTTGGTATTTTACACTTTTTTTAAAAATGTAAATTAAAAAAATATCAAGATATTAAGGGTTAACTATGATGTTCACTTTCCAAATATACTGAAGCTAAAGTGATTTCATTAGAAAAATGATTAATCCAATTCTTCCCATTTTAAAGAATTTTTAATAGCAAAAACTTTTATTCATCCCTTACTGACAATAAAATCATATTTATTACCCCCAAAAAAAGCTACCTAAAAGCTAAGTGTTATTTTGTAAGTATAGCTATGTTCAAATAACCCCATATTTATAGGTTATGTTACAAAAGAAAGAGCTTCCATCAGACTGACCTACCCTCAGACCTGCAAAAATATGAAAACTAATTGTATTTTACTAATTAACTTAAAATTTTATAATTTCACTTTTTCTCTTTGTCACGTACTATATGCGTTAACTGAACAGTTACATATGTTTCATCAACGGTGGACATATACAAGAATAAATGGCTTATCATAAGATGGAAAACATTATAAGTATGCTAATTTCCATTGCAAGCCATGGAGTACAATGAAATACAACGTAAGCTTGCGCTATGAATCTCACAGCTAAATTCATATAAATCTTCCTTGATATATATTCTTATTGAATATTTGTATTTTAACTTTTCATATCATATAAACCCTACTTCGCGGTTCATGGAAACCACTCGGGTCTCGCTATCCTGACGCTGCGGGTTCAAATCCCGTCCAAGAAAAGCTTTTTCTAAGCCATGGTTGTTTAAAATGAAGTAGAAGCAGCCTGTAGATAGCCCCTACCTCCATGATCCTCAGTGATCGAAAAGCTAGCAAAAAAAAAAAAATAGTTTTGGCATTTCAACGGTCATATTATCATTCATAGAAAATTTAGAAAATTTTCTCTAAAAATATAATGGAAAACGCCCCCAAACCTATTTTACATATTTAAACATTTATTAACATTAAAATTTGTTTGAACAACAAGAGTTTACATAAATCAATAAAAATCTAATGTAAAAAGCTGGATAAATATATTTACTCACACCTTGGCACCCATTCACGCTGCAAATAAATCCAATCAATTTCTCTCTAAAATAGTGAATACGAAAAATATTAATTGCTGTAGGAGTAAATATACCTTTCCAGAAGATCTAGCGCCATAGTGAAGCAGATGAGATGGCACAAAAATGATCAAAGTAATTAATTATGAAAATGAGGTTTATTTAATTTATAATAACCAATAATATCATGCAATTTCCATTTAAAAACGTAGAAGTAATGCATTGGTTCACATATAAAAAGTTATTATGCATACAGAGATATATATAGGCAGTAAGTATTTAATTAGGAATTATAAAGAATAAATAGAGTTGAAATTGGCCGTGCTCTAAAGAGGTTAAGTTCGCTATGAAAAATTCTCAATGGTATAATACTTTGTGTCACCGACTATCACCCTCTAACGCTAAACTCTTTCCATCAGTTTCTATTCATTCCATCGTATTTGACTTGGCATTTGCGTACCTCACGTACTCAAAAGACGGGATGATCGTAGTCGAACACTTACTGGCGTCCGTACGCGGCCTCGCAGCTTTTGACTGGGTGAGAGCTACCCTTCCTCGACTTCCTGAGCCGAACCGCTGCTGAATTCAATGGAAGAAGAGACAGGGAGAAAGCGAGTGCATATTGCACAATCCCCGAGAATCAAAGACCTGCCATTGCTGAGACGACAAATAAGCACCATTCATGGTAGAGAGAGACACTACTGGATCCTAGCCACACAACAATATAGAAATTCCCTCGAGGTTAGTCTCTAAACCTATTTCCTGCATATAGACCTCAGCGGAAGTTTTCATTCATACCCCTATTGGAGAGTTACATTCAATTAATTTAAAATATATAAATATATATATATATATAGAAAATGAAGCACTCGATATGTAGTAATCAAGAACAGGTGGGAAAGAGAGTGCAGTGCACACATAAAAAGAAAAAATCACAAGGAGTATAATTTTCGGGGATCTCTCGCCCTTCGTCTGTGAGGAGTGAAGAATCCCGAGTTCTGGGAGAAATCCCGAAAGTTTTACTCCTAGCGATTTTTTCCTTTTCGTGGGACTACTGCACTCTCTGCAGGTGGGACCTGTTCTTGATTACTATATATAGCCGCGAGTGTTTCCTTTTCTATACAAACTTTATATCTACAAATATATATAAGAAAATTTTATTTATACGCCGGAGAAGACAATGAGCATAAAGGGTATGACTACTGGACTTAGCATTAGACTGAACAGGAAGGTAGAGTGATGGATGCGTATACCTACTGTAATTACACTTCTTTCTTAATAATCGTTTTTCTTAAAAATATTATAGAACATTAACGATAGAAAAGTAAATTCCTACAATGTCGAGCTCTTCACATAGACCTCTCACTATACAATAGGCAAGCAACATGGCCTACCAGATCTACTTTTTCCAAAACACCACCACCAAAAAACATCACGTCATAGCCTACGCTTGCAGTTGATACAACTAGCCAAGAAGACACTAACGCATCGTTGAAGCCCTGAAGATAGATTACAATGTAAGCCAAAACGTTGAAGATAATTAAAAAATACAAATTTTTTAAATTGTATTTTTGGATCTATCTTGACCGGATCCCAAGAAAAAAAATCTAATAATAATACATACGGTCAAAAAACTCTTCATTTGGATCAATATTTTGTATTAACTCATGGCTGCGAAAAAAAACCTTTTAATTTATCGAAAAATAATAGATTCTATAAGTGATCTTTTTCTATAAGTGTCTGCTTAATCAGACATAATTTTATCCTCATAATGTTGAATAATTTGTATCAATAGAGCTAGGTCTGCATTTAATCAGCCCATGATTATTTTTTATCTATTGTGAAACAAACCAATAGACACACCTCACTATGTAGTTGGGCAGTCTTTATTATATTAATTTTGACTTTAAATTTATCTTCTAAAGAACTGAGTCCTAGATAGGAGAGAGAGACTCAGAAACACATAAAATTGCGTGTTGCCCTCTCTCACTGTAGCCATAGTCTGCAGGATCACTTCAATCCTTTAAAGATTCGACTAATGTACTAGAGGGGAGTTCTTCCTCAAAAAGGGTCGGTGCATGAAGCTGAGTCGTCCACATTGGCGAAAGCTTTAAAGACCCAGAAACCTTATGCAGCCAGATAACTGTAGCGGGGGGGGGAGGGGGGCTTCCGAAATGCAATTTAAGGTTGTGGGCGTTTTAGTCCCATCCTTTGGACGCTACTGAGGATCTTAAGGCAAGTAACGTCCATCTATAGAGTCTAGTCACTCTCTAAGGAATACAGAACTTAGAGAAGTTTTCGTTCATCTTCTGAAAGACTCTACTCCCGATAATAGGACAGATGAGTCCCTGATTGAAGTCTACAAATGTTCAGGTAGTTATCGTGTCCTTAATGCTCCAATATCTATATCAAGCAGTTAAAGACAGAGTGGGGCTTCAGGATTTTATGCTGGGATTTTTTAACATCTCGAAAAGGTTTTCTGATTCAATTGTAAGACCCAAGACATTNTTATCTTCTAAAGAACTGAGTCCTACATGGGAGAGAGAGACTCAGAGACACATAAAATTTTGTGCTGCCCTCTCTCACTGTAGCCATAGTCTGCAGGATCACTTCAATCCTTTAAGGATTCGACTTTTGTACTAGAGGGGAGTTCTTCCTTAGAAAGGGTCGGTACATGAAGCTGAGTTGTCCACATTGGCGAGATCTTTATAGCCCTGGAAACCTTAATCAGCCAGATCACAGTAGCAGAGGGGAGGGGGGCTTCCGAAAAGCAATTTAAGGTTGAGGACGTTTTAGTCTCATCCTTTGGACGCTACTGAAGACCTTATGGCGAGTAACGTCCATCTATAGAGTCTAGTCACTCTCTAAGGAATACAGAATTTAGAGAAGTTTTCGTTCATCTTCTGAAGACTCTACTCCCGGTAATAGGACAAGTGAGTCCCTGCCGATTGAAGTCTACAAATGCTCAGGTAGTTATCGTGACCTTAATGCTCCAACATCTATATCAAGCAGTTAAAGAAAGAGAGGGGCTTCAGGATTTTATGGTGGGATTTTTTGACACCTCGAAAAGGTTTTCTGATTCAATTGTAAGACCCAAGACATTGCTTATTTCATCATTTTATTCTGAGTGTAGTTAGTATACAATGTGCATCAAGATTTACACCTGAAAAAGTTTTTGTATTTGTTGTCGGCCTTTACGGAGACGGATANATATTATTTGGCTTTATTTAACAAAAAATATGTAAATTTTTTCTCAAATTTTTAATTAATACTTTCGAAAGATCTACCTTTCCCTGGGAGCTTAAGACAAACATGAAGGCCATCCTCGCCCAAAAGTGATTATTAAACAGATATCTTCTGGAGATGCTGGGGAGATTCACCCAGTTGGGAGCGACTCATTAGACATGGCGAGGTGTCCGGGAGCCCATGGGAGATGGGATCTCGGACCCGCCCTCGGATCCCGGCCGAGATAAGGCACGAGACTTGGGCAACCCTTGGCCAACAGCGGGCCATCATGGGAAGGTTAGGCTTGCGGGGGCGTGAGAGAGTCGAGGCGTCATCCCCCCCTGGTCGCGAGCGGAAATGGTGTCAGTCGGAATGTGTGACTCTCATCTTAGCCTGGCATTCCTAAAGCCTTCCGGTAAGCTTCTGCAATCTTCTAGCTGAGCAAATTAACACAATATAACAAAAAACATCTAATAAATGATTGTAATGTATCGGGAGAGTTACCTCAAGTATAGTAACGTCCAATAATTTCAATAAAACAATGACATTTTGTTCACTAAAAAATTGGGGGAGGTTAATTTTCGGTTTCCTATCAGTGAGATAGAGCTACAACAAAATGTTGCTGACATTACTGACCCCCAGCAGAAATGGTAAGGTCTGCGTGAATAGCTCTTGGAAGTGATGCAAGAGGATGAGGCGGCTAAATCTCATTACCTACAAACCATAGCTACCAAGGAGTACATAGAACTCTCAGAATAACATGAGCTAATACCGTACTTATATGTTTTCAAAAATTTTTAACAGATAGCTGCATAAAAAACAGATATCCTATGTTTTATTGAAGATAATCATAATTATAGGTAAGTTACATTATATATCTCCCTAGCATACATTCTATAGTTAGGCCAACCATATTAGTAGCAGGCGTTATAACCTAGACGTTGATCGCCTAAATAAAATCACATCAATCTATTAGTAGCTCCAACCAAGTTTTTCCTATTCTAACATACCCAAGTCGACCTTACTCTAGCATACCCAATTATACCTGTTATATATGTTAAACCTACTCTGGTATATCTATGACTACCATACCTAAGTATTCCCAATTCAAATGGAATTTATTTTCCTCAAGAAAACCCTACTATAGTATACCCTCTCTAGTATAAGGAAGTCTACCCTACACATACATCAAAGCATACCCTTCTCTAGTATACCCTAGACAATCCTACCTTATAATAACCAATTTTCTGTAGTTAAACCATTATCATTAAATTTTAAGTGAAACTTCTACTTTATTAAAAAAATTACCTTTCAGGTCCAAAGGGTTCTTTGAGCACTAAAATAAACAATTTGGGTAAAGCAGTGTTTCCATACGAATCCCTTAGTTAATGTTAAACTTATTTGTAACTTGATGTTGAACTGTTAAATGTAAAATACCCTTGCAGTTTACAAGATATTTAAAATTTAAAAATTTAAACTAACACAATAATTNTTAAGATTTTATGAACTTCTTTTGAGAATGAATTAAAGATGAATCCCCTGTCAAGTGAGTTGTAATAGACTTTTATAATAAAATTAATTAATTAATATAAGTTATTAGGCCACTTCCGACAAGGCCCATATGTAAGCTCAGCAACTCCAAGAGGTCTTGATGAGAGAGCCGAGGCGTCATCACCCCTTGTTCGGGGTGAACTTCTCATCCAGGTCCTGATAATTTGTCAAAAATCTCAGAAGTTGAAGAGTCACTTGAGGAGTCAGTGATTATATCAATGTCCTTGCCAATTGAGGCTGTAACCCTTTCTAAGGTGAAGTATATTATTATTTGCTTTAATATTAATTTTACCTTAAAAAAATAATTTTTTTTTACCAACCTCTACAAATGTGTCCTTCGAATTACCCATTTTTCATTCCTCTGGTAGTTTATAGAAAACATCCTGTTCACCAAACTGGGTAAACTTGCCCATAATATATGATTCAACCAGACCAGTTCTTTTAAAACCAATAAAGCATATCATAAATGCCTTAAATATCCTTAATAATCATCAGTTTAACTTCCAATCCTTGTAGTCTACTGTCCAGCAGGTGATAACGCGTTTTAGTTTTCATTATCTCTTGCTTTGGACGGACATAATACTATCCAGGTGCATTCTTAAGTGTCACCTATGCATTCGATCAACTTTGTAATTATATTCGTTTATGTAAACACGAATCCAGATTTACAAAAAACATTCTTCTCCTTATGTCATGACTTCTCAACCGTTTCTTTGGGGTACGAAAATGGTTAGATCACTCCAATCACTTCTCAATGAAGCAAGCGTCCACAAGGCGGTATGTTGGGACCTGTAATTTTCATTCTTTACACAGCAAATATTTTCACCTATACAAATACCCTCCTGGCCTTGTTTACTGGTGACAGAACGATCCTCTCCTTCCAACCTCATCTAAAAAAAAAGCTCCATTCATCCTTCAGGACCACCATAACGCCATTCAGACCTGGTGCAGAAAATGGAGAATCAAAATAAGTAAGTAAAAATTCGTTCAGGTCAATTTCAACTACGAAAATATAACCTTATCAATCTACGTTTAATAGCATCCCCATACTCCTAACTGAATTTGTCCTAAATTTTCTGGAAGTAGGGACAATTTGCCCAATCTCACTAGGTAGTGATTTTAACATTTATGAATATGCTTATTTTTGTTATTAATGACATCAAATTGTTTTTATTTTTATTTTCAACAGAATGTGATAAAGATTTGGATTTTTTCCTGAATTTGGTTTTTATTGCCATCTTCGAAACTTTCCAAATGTTTCATTCCGGTATATAGGGGTATTAACATAATGTACATTCTTATTAAAAGTAAGTATAAATAACAAATTTCAAACAAGTTAATGTTCTAAATTCAACATTTTAAAATGAAGGAGGGGGTATAAACACGCCAAGTGGATCATTTTTCATTCAATTCGTCGCTACTAATGAAACTCTTTAGGCTTCTAAACATTTACAAGCATTGAGCAATAAATTATGAAGAATAACAAGTTTCTAATCAAATAATTTTGCGTTAGGGTGTGTAATTTCTATGCAACAGTAACAATGGTCGTAAACTCTAGGAGTCATCACGACCGACTCATTCCCTTTTGTTTTACAGGTTAGCGAACAAACTTAGACAAAGGCTCATCCTAAGTTATGTAAAGCCTCAACGGGATACAAGTACGTAAACAAAGATTTATGTACTCCTTCTTCAGTCCAAATGTCACGTGACAATACAACCCCTTCAACATAAATTAAATAAATGCCACAGACTCTTTGCCCTCTCACTGCCTCCTATAGTATAATTTTACAGCAATGAAATATAAAATATGTTAATATAAAGTCATGATTGTATTTAGTTGTAGGAATTACATTTCACTATTGTAGACCTATGGTCCATTATTTATACATATTTTTTAATGAATTACGTATTCTTTTTTATATTTTCTTCGATCTTACTAATGAGG
>KZ808508.1:124705-147781 GCA_000696205.2 Oncopeltus fasciatus | reverse complement strand
CCTGAAGATGGCTTACAATGTAAGCCGAAACGTTGGCAGATAATCCTTTATTAAAAAATACATTTTTTAAATTTGTGTTTTTTGGATCTACCTTGACCGAACCCCAACTAAAATTATCTTAGTATACATAATAATATTTAAAAAAAAAAAAAGTTATCAATTAATCCATTAATTTAGGCTGTTATAGTGGTCGAAATAATCCTGATTCCTGTCTTTTATTGACTAATTTATAGTAAATATATTAATGGGTGTTTATAGGGCGTAATAACCTAGAAGTTGATTGCCCTCCATTATGATCTACTACTCCTTTGTAGACTTGGATTTATCTGTCTAGATTTAGAAGCATTGGTTTGATCCCCTGAGTCTTGTGGTTCTGATTCTCCGCCTACGACAAAGATTCCACAATGAGGCAAAACGACGAGCAGAATGAATAGGGGCCGTGACCTCTGTCGTCTGAAGCCGACCTCCGGGGTCAGAGTCCTAGACGTGTTGCGATGGCTGCACCTTGCGACACACTGTCGTTGGCCAGCGCCTCTTGAGCAAGAGGAGACGTCTCCAAATAGTCTTCGCCAGTTGTAGGCCATCATTGCCTGTAGCTGTTGCCTCGAACCACACAAAGTGAATACCTCACTCCGGTACATTCATAGAAAATAATATCTTCATGAGATTTATTCAAAAGGCACACGTCGAATAAATGTCAACAAGAGGAAATGAGTCTCTGCTATTTTACCCTTAAGGCTTGAATACAGTGAACTCACATAAAAAAGTAATAATGCATTAATTTCAGGAGCCATTGGGAACAATTAATACTTAAAAGGTTATTTCCAACACCAATGAATATAGAACTATCATACCTTCTATTTTCCGTCTTCATTGGTTTCTGCAAACCATCTGATACCATCTTTCTGTATGTATTCAACTCACATACATAAATCAATGAATACAGTGACAGTGAACGCATGTATTCGGCCAGAAGATGGACAACGTCCGAAAGCGCTCGCCAACAGAAGATGGTTTGCAGAAACCAATGAAGACGGAAAATAGAAGGTATGATAATTCATACTTAGTTGCACTAACTTTTATTTCACTATTAATACTATATTGCAAATTATATCATTTTGAAATTCATCTACTGAAAGTGTCAATATGTATATGTGGTTGTAAACAAATATTAGCTGAGGTAAATTGAATTAATTCAAATATGTTTTATAATTTTCAGTCGATATTGGTACTTCCCCTGGTGGCCGCTCTGGTCCTTGCCAAACCCCAACAACCGCCAGCATCACAAGGCCCAACAAATCCTCCAATACCGATTATAGCTTACGAGAACAATGGAGTCAACTTTGACGGCACCTACAAGTGGAGGTACATTTTTTTAAATTATTACTATTATTCCAATCTTATGATAGAAAACAAACTGACGTTCTACAAAACCATATTACGACCAATCTGGACTTACGGATTAAACATCTGGGGTGCCGCCAAGTCTTCCAAAATCTATAGAATCCAGTCCTTTCAATCCAAAACNTATTTATATATACATGTATGCACTATAGTGTCTGCAATTTTGAAAATAATATAAACAAATTCAGTAATATATGCTTCTTTTTACAATTCGTCAGTTGAGTTTTTTTTTTCATTTAAGTTAGCGATTTCAAATGTTATAACACTTCATAAATGACTGGAAACCAAGAGGGGACGGAAAAAGTCCATAGACTGACTCAATTTAATATAAAACTTGTCAATTTTTAATGATTGGGAAAAATTATAGAATATTACAGGTATTAAATATCTTAAGCAACGAATAAAGAATAAGAGATCCTCAATTCCTTCCCCTGCTAGTCATTCTGGAGCCATTAATTAATCATTATTTTTTATTTATTTTTTTTTATGCCTGAAAAAGTCGATTGTTTATTTTTTCCGTCCACATTTAATTAAACCTAATAGGACATGGGATATATGCTTAATTAATGATAATCTTAATGAATTTTTTTCTTGATTTTTTAGTTATACTTTTCACAAAATTTTAAATCTGATGTTATTCCATTAACTAGCAAAATTGGTCAAACCTCATGAAAAGTTAAGAAAAATTAATAAATACAAGGGAATAGAATGAAAAATATACCTGTTTCAGTCAGGATTTGAACCTGGATCTCCTGTTATCAGGGACGGCGTAATAAATAGCTTGACAATGTCAGCTTCTACGAGCATTAGACGATGTATTCGTCATTCTCTGAGGCTTAGACTCCCGATACGAGTGCGGGGAAATTAATAAGTTATCTGGCTGGTCTCGGTGGTACAATCAGTTAGCACGCCGGCCCGGATAGCAGGAGAGCCAGGTTCGAGTCCTGGCTATAATAGTTTGATTTTTAATTATATTTCCTTGCGTTTATTGTTTGAAATTTACTTGGGATTAAATACCACAACAAAAACAATATTTATGTTAAGAAAGTTGTATTTCTTACATAAGTAAAACGGATTGTACTGAATATATGTGATTAAAATTTTTTTGGAAAAAGCTAATTAAATGCCACTTTTCTTTGTGTTCCGCAGTTACGAGACTGGGAATGAGATCGTGGCAGAGGAGAGCGGCTACGTGAAGAATCTCGGTGCCGGAGAAGACAAGGAGATACAGAGTGCCCAGGGGTCGTACTCCTACACGGCCCCAGACGGGACGAGAATCACCCTCACCTACACCGCCGACGAGAACGGCTTCGTGGCCCAGGGTGACCACCTCCCCACGCCACCCCCCGTGCCCGAGGCCATCAAGAGGGCGCTGGAGTTCATAGCCAGCCAGCCGCAGGAGCCCGAAGACCAGCCTCTCAAGCCCTGATATGCCCGGCATCTGAAGAAGGTCGCGTTCCCCCTTGTCAACCAACAGAATCATTTCTTCCCTACACCCTTAATGGTTCAGTGATATTTATGTAAACATAGATTATTTTTTTCTCTCTTGAGCACCTTAATGTGCTCAGACAACTAAGAATATATGTTTATTTAACCAATACATACAACTTGACGGCTTCAGAGATAAGCCAAACAAAAACACTTCTACAGTCATAAACAATGGTAGCCAATTTATAGATTACTTAAAGAAAGGTTTTTTTGCCACATAGTTTAGTATCATAACCTATAATACATAACCAGATTCTTATTAATCCCGGCCCAATGTTTATTCTCCTTATAAACATAAACCTTATAAACATTGGATTGGGTTCGAGATGGAAAAATAATAATTTTAATTTATGATTTTTTTAAAATAATTATAAATAAATTGGACCATTTTAAATTTAAATAACTGCTATTTATGGGATTAATACCTCAATACAGAGCCAATGCTCCATCACTCTTAAACTATTGACCGCTTTTCTTTGCAGGCTCTAAAGTGCCAAATCTTTGCCTTTAAATCGAAATGTAAACATAAAAAAGTAAACTTTCTCATCTGGAATTATTTCTTTTCCAACCATTCTTATTTCATTTGAAAATTCTTTTTCAAAAACGTATTTTTTCTTCACTAAGCAATCTTAATTAATCTATCGAGTTATTCATAAAAACCAAGTTATTTATGTATTTCATTGATAACCAAAGAGTTGAACTTAATATTCTGGCTATTAAAAATAATAAAACTAAATAAGTAAATATTATTGATACCAACTTTCTGTATGTATTCAACTCNCTTTATTTTTTTTTTCAATGTTATTGACAGAAATATCAATACTAACTTTCCCGTTCACTAAGTGTACTAAAATGCCACGTAAAATGAGTTATGTATAGTTATACATTAATCCGAATATTTAACATATAACTTCTGTGAAAAATATATTTTCAAGAGCCCGATAAAACATACGAACCAGCTACTCATTAAGCAAAATAATTGGTGAGAAAAAGATAAGGATCAATTGAGACTTTCTCCCACGGAAAAGTCATTTAATTGACAATTGCCATTGACTAATGAGAATTGTGTTGTAATTCCTTATCAGTAAGTTATAATTACGTGAGAACTAATTGACAGAGTCTTTGAGAATATATAATGCATATCTTACAGCCTTAAATAATTTCCATCTGTTCATGGCTATGACTGAACACAATGTGTTATTTGATAATTTAGTTTTAATATAATATAAACTTGTATTTAATATAATATAAATTGCATTAAATAGAATTTTATCAGTGCTGTATATTTTATTATACTTTTAATTTGTAGAAGTGCTTTCCTAAAGCATGCACTCAGCTCATTTTTTTATAAAATGTAATTTTGTAATAAATATTTTCTAATAATATTCTTTTATCCATGTCTTCCTAAACCCACAGTTAATTACAAATTTCATTCTATAACAAGTAAAATAAGAGAAGTAAGTAATGGAGAGAATATATATTTTATGTTATTTTTATTTTCATATCATGTTTTTTTTTTTTTTTTTTTTTTTTTTTTTTTTTTTTTTTTTTTTTTTTTTTTTTTTTTTTTTTTGTCCAGTTTTCGCCATATTTCCAACGATTATCTCAAAAGTTTATGGTTTTTTATGGAGACTACTTATAGTAATATGTCTAATATCCATATGCTTGGTAGTTTACTGCAAAATGTTAACAAATGCGGATTTTATAATTCCGAATGAATGTAGTTATTGAGATAGTTCTCGTAACAGGATTTTTGAAAACTTTTTCGATCTTTTCTCTAATTTAACCTAATAGATACAATATCGATAGCGACTATAATAAATATTTTATGTGTATAGAATGTGAAAGGCTTGCTATCTTTAATAGTAAACATTTTTTAACTTTTCGCCACATAGAGCAGGTTATTTCCCTGCTCGGAGAGTTGGCTCTCTTCAAAAAGTTCAGCATTTAACTATTTTAAATTGGAAATTGGTTCAATATTGAACGGGAATACTGAAGGTAACAAAATTTCTAAATTAGAAATATAAGTGTCAGCTTATGCTCAGGACGTAATTACAATGTGAGTACGATCTAAATTTACAGTTGAAACTGGAGCTCTTTCATTCAATTTTCTGTAAATGTTACCTGTTTTCTGATTTAAATTATTTGAATCTGGCATGCGAGATGAATTTGGAATTGATTATGGATTTGAGTACGGCCTCGTACAACATTGAGTCATCTCTGTTGACTGTCTTTCCGAAGAAAAAATTAATAAAAATGTCAGAAAAATAAGTAAAATATGATGGAATTTAGTTTCCTTTCAAAATTAAAAGTCTAATGAATACTATTAAAAAAAATCTGGAACCGTTTACACTCAACACTAAAAAGTTTACAGCTGTTTTAAAACTTTAAAGAAAAAATATGAAGTAGTTATACACAAAATTTAGTAAAAAAAACTAATTTTCTCCAATAAAATAAATATATAGTTATTTTAACAATTTAGTTTTATGTTAAATAAGGGAATTCACTTGCTATATTACACATATTAGGCGTAGAGCCTACTCCAACTTTGATGAATATGTTATGGATTCTCGCTACATTTAATGAAATCACATCCAAATATTAATAAACAAATATATATTAATATAATGTTTAATAATTACTCAAAACTAAAACACACTTGAGATTCTATCTTCAGAGCATTGCAATATTCTAGATTGTCAACAAACATAGATTGTTTTAAACATATCACAGAATTCTGGAGTGTTTTATACTAAATAAAATACAATTTTTATGCCGTTTTCTCATCTAATGCTATTAAAAGGCTTGCTACCTCAAAATGAAATTGGCTTTGGAACAGCATACGCCTCTCATCCCTTAGATAATCATCAAAAACTGGAATTGTCGATAATTAATTATTGATTTTTCCATTAAATTTTACTTACCCACAGTTTATAATTTATGATAAAAAAAAAAAAAATAAGCAGTTCTTACAAGTACAGAGGTCAACAGTGACACTGAAGTACTTAATTAGAAAAAGTACCATATGCACATTATTAATTTCACAATCTTTGGTGTGTAAATATAACCTTGCTTAAAAAGAAACCTCTTCATGAATTTGACAGGAGGTGGTTTGTTTAATCAATAATATTTACTGTTAACTGAGGATTTATTTTTATTTTCATATTATTACTATAATAAATGGAGGTACGGTATATTTAACTATTTATTTATATTTTAGTAATTCTGAGTATTTTAACATAATTTTCATTTGTTTCAGGTCATGGAAACAGATAAATTGCTAAAGGTAATATTATATTCAGATTATCTCTTTAGACAAGTTAGGTTTTTTCTCAATTTAAATACTAAAGTATCATGTTAATTATTTTAGGAGCCAGAGAAGCTACTTAAGGTATTACAATAGACAAATGTTTAATTTTTTTTTTTTTTTTAATCTTTCCTGATTACTCTCCAAGTTAAGACAAATAAAAATTGTGTATTACTTCCTGATCATGTCAATTTAATTTATCTTAGGATTTTGTTCCTGTGGAAGAGGAAAATGTGCGTGTAGTTGTCAGGGTTCGACCTATGAACAAGAAAGAAGTTGAAGCTGGTTACAAATCTATAGTCTCTGTAAACAGAATAAATGGTTGCATCAATGTTAAGAACCCTCAAGGAGGTGCCGATAATTTACCAAAAAGCTTTTCTTATGATACTGTGTTTGATACAGATTCCAAACAGGTTGGTTAATTATTTACCCTAATTATCTGAGTAGAGATTTACTTTAAAAATTATCAATTATCCCTGCCCCCCCCCCAAAAAAAAATTTCTTGAAATAATAATTTAAAAAACTTGTAGGGAGTAGTGGATTTATCTGTGGTGGATCTGTAAGGATACCATTTATTTAATGTTATTGAATAAGCTATTAAGTTTTTTTAACTTGAAGGAACATATAAATGTATGGACCTCAATGAATGCTTTATTAGCTAATGTATAATCCATTTTTGTACCTTTTTTCAGCAGAAAGTATATCATCATTATATTGTTACTGTTTAATAGTAGACTTGTATTATTAGCTTTATATAAAGTAATAAAGGATGATATCGAGTATCTTAAATCAGCCAAGTTACCATTTTGTCAAGTAGCTGATTCACTTGCCCCTCTGATGAATTCCTCTCACCTGCAATTTTTTTTTTCAGAGGGTTTCATACCCCCTTAATTTTTTTTTTGCCCTGAATAAGATTAAATAATATATAGAATACAGCAACAGGCTAATGTGAGAAAATATGCGGACTATCCTGCTCACCCACATATCTACATATCAGCCTGCTAAAATGTGCTGCTTTACCCAAATAATTTCCTACTTTTAACTTTTTTCATTTTGTGTTTTTGCCATATATTTACTTATTAGTGTTTATGCAATATCTTTTAAATATTTTGCTATATTTATAACAACAAATTTAATAAAATTTAAAAAAAAATTAACAGCAAACAAGCCTATAAATAGCCAATAGAGATTGGAATTATAATTTAGGATATTGTTAACAGAAAACTGATATTAGATCTTCAACCTAAATCTAGTGCTGAAGGATGTGTTTTTTTATTTTATTTATCGTTTTGTTTATTTAAGATGGATGTTTACAATGAAACAGCCCGGCCAATAGTGGAAAAAGTTTTGCAAGGCTACAATGGAACAATATTCGCTTATGGTCAAACTGGAACAGGCAAGACATTCACTATGGAAGGTATCAACACTGAACCTGAACTTAGAGGAGTGATTCCAAATTCTTTTGCTCATCTATTTGGCCACATTGCTAAATCTAGTGAGGATACAAAGTAAGGAATATTATTGCAATTCATATGTTAAATTATTGGGCCAATTATGTGCTTCTATTAGGTGCACTTCAATCTTTTTTAGGAACTAAAATCATGAGTCAAGTGTTTTGTTTTTTTAAAGAAACATTTCTTTAACTATGTAAGTGAATTAAAAAATTTAGCTTCTGTTTTTTAATATTTTAATGCTAAAACATTTTAATATACCACAAGTGAAACCTTATTGTCATTATTAAAAATTTAACCTTTTTTATTTGTTTGAAGTACATGATTGTTAAGCTGACCATAAATATGATCTATAGTACTATAATTCTTTAATGGTACTGTAACATCCAGATAAAGTCCCGATAGCTTTAATAAAGAACCTAAAATTAACACAATGTGGCAGCTAATAATATTTGAATAACCATTAATTATTTGGGAATAAAATTGATTTATAATGTTTGTATATCACAGAAAAGTGGGTGTGTAATTTATATATTCCCTTTGGTTCCTTACACAGTTAAGAAATATAATAAACAAGGGATTATGTGAATTATTACATAATACCCAATTTTCCCTGTGATATACAAATTTCATTCATTGATTCTGGAAGACCATTTTGAAATCTTTAGTGTAAAGTTTAATTTGTGAGGATCAATCAGACTTCAGGTGAAATAGTTAAATTAATGGTCTTTTTCCATTAAGAAATAGCCTAAAGATGATCTGGGAAAGTGAGAGAAATGTATATTTTATATTTATTGACTGATTAAGAGCAATCGACTCTGGACCAACAGAAGATATATATTTTGTCCAATAAAATAAAAATATAACTAAAGGATTGGTAGAGTTATAAAGTCTATTTATAATGCTTCGAAAGGCTTGATAAGACTAAATGAACTGGAATCCAATAAATTAAAAATCTAAAAGGGTTTCAAACCGAGTTCTGGTTTAAGTCCTCTGCTGATACCACTCTACATCAATGAAATTGCTATTTAAAATGTACAAAAAGAAAATTTGTAGTAAAATGTAATATTTTTATCTTAATTCATGATTAATTATAAAAATATGTAAAGGAATAATTAATATGTTTACCCATTTAACAATTAATCTCCAATGTATTTACCTTTTCTTCTTCCGGGTTGGACCATGTCAAGTTGCTGATAGTTGCCGAGCTTTCGCACATTATGTGATGGCTTCTTCAGGCAACTGAGGTCCAACCCGGAAGACGAAAAGGTAAATACATCTGACGACCGTCGAAGCCTACGCGAACAATTAATCTCCAACTTATCAGTGGTTATTCAAAATCTGTTATTTGCTGCCAACATTGTGCTCATTTCATGTTCTTTAGTAAAGCTATATAAATATTTTACAAAATTTAATAAAGAACTTACAAGAAAATGTATTAAAATTATCAAATGAAAAAGCAAGCTAGAACCCAGGGCAAAACAATGAATAATATTTTGTCAAGAATTAAGTGTTGTCTGCACTGAAAGGCCCTGAGTGTTATTACTGAATAGGTGTTATAATTCTCATGTCTGGCCTTTCTTCTAAATTTTTAATATTGTAAAATAATAAAACAAACATTTTAAGTTTTAAGCAGCTTTGTTTAATTTAAAAAACAAAACAAAAAACTTTAGCTAATAAAACCTCATTTTCTGCTGTTTATAATTTTTTCAAAATTTAATTTTTATTATTTATTCTTTTTAATTCCTAAAATATGGGGCTTACTTCTAAGCCATTCTTTATCTTTATTAATAGAGTTTCATCATCCAATATTGTTGGAAGAGACATGAACTTGCCAGAAAATTGATTGGTACAAGTTTTTAGAGGAATCTGTTAAACTAACTATAACTTTTCAAACAAATGGATGAAAATTTATTTTGAACTTGGTTCAATAAGTTTTAATGTTTACTAATTATGATAATTTGTGCTATTATAATATTATTTATTTTAAATATAACTTAAAATATCATGTTTTTAGGTTCCTTGTTCGAGTGTCATATTATGAGATCTATAATGAAGAAGTACGGGATCTCCTAAATGCTAACTCAAATATTAAATTGGAAGTGAAGGAGAGGCCAGATGTTGGAGTTTTCATTAAAAATTTAACTACCTATGTTGTCAACAATGCAGATGATATGGATCGAATCATGACAATTGGCAACAAAAACAGTAAGGGATTATGTATTTGTCTTTTCAAATGATTAAACACATAAAAATACAAAAATGAGACCAGTAGAAAAATTCTTGAAATTTACATACATTTTCTATTTATATCTCTATATGGACCTGTTTATTAAAAAATATTTATCCTCATTTCCAATGATAACAGATCATAATAACAGATGAGTGTGATAAACTCTTTGATCTTAACTTGTTTTCATTTGTATTATTTAAAAATAAATAAATATATTGTTTTTTGTTTAACTCATGCAGGAAAACAATTCTTCGTTTTGAATATTAAGCATTCCCAGTTAACATCCTGTATAAAATTAACAAAATATTATATTTACATGTGTATTTTAGGTTCTTCTATGTAAGATTAGTGATTATTAGAAATTTTTAGCTTGATTTTCTTCAGGAAAATGTGCTGATAATGAATTTTAAGTGCTCCTGGTCTGTTTTAAAAAAGTATAATTTACAATAAAATGTTTGGTAATAACACTAAATGAATTTAACTTTACTACAATGTTGCGTATTATTGTATTTCCAAACTTTTTTTATTTATTGTAATTAAAATCGCTCATTCTTTTTTACTTATATTTAGTTATTATTATATTAATTCGTTATCTTTTCTACTACTTATAAATACTTTCAATTAGTTTCAAAAACAAAATTAATGGTCTTTATTTCTCAGGGGTTGTTGGTGCAACAGCAATGAACATAGAAAGTTCTCGGTCACATGCTATTTTCACTATAACTGTTGAAACAAGTGTAATTGGAGAAGATAATCAGCAGCATGTCAAGATGGGAAGGCTTCACCTTGTTGACTTAGCTGTAAGTTTTGTTCTAATTAATTTTTTTTCTATAAGTAATGCCTTAATAATTAAATAATACCCTAATGACATAGGCAAGCTGTGGTAACAATTGTCTTAACCTCTCACTCTTACCTAAGTTTTAATTGGCAGTGCCAGATACCATCCATTCTTGTCCTCTTTTTAGCCGTATTTATCAGCTAATTATTCCCTCCCTTACCTAACCATATTAAAGTGATAGATAAGCTCACATAGTCTTCTAGTAAATCCTTTCACCATTTAGCTCCTTTAACTGGCCTTAGAATATTACTAGTGCATATTTATTACTTCGGGTTCTTATGCTACTAAAGAATTTGGTAGCTCTTCCAAAAATATAATCTTAAGTCCTTAATTCATATAATTTTTGTTTTTATATGAATAGACTGTGAATATTAATCAGCACATTACTAGATACAAAACATGTAGAAAGTAATTAATAATAAAGTTTATATAAAATATATGAGTGGATTTTAAATAAAATGAAAAAAAAAAATTTTTTTCCTTCAGCTTTATAACTAACTAAACCTTTTTAAATAATAAATTTATGATAAAATTCCTCATTTTAAATTAGTTTTTTGGTGATTTTCTTTAAAGGTTTTTCCTTCATTAAAGCTGTTCACATAGGATAATATGTTCCTAAAATTAGATATTTTTTATTTTAAGGTTAAGTAAAATCAAAAATTAATTATAAGTTTTAGTTTATTAGGACTGGTTACTTTGCAGATTCATGAATTCACTCATACTTTTAGATTGAGAAGAATTTAAATTCAGTTTTGATAACTCAGAAAGCACTTGAAGAAAGGGAAAAAGAAACCAATGTATTTGTAAATTAGTTTGCTTTTACAATTCATTTTCACTTTTTATAAATTATTTTATTTCTAATTGTTAACCAAGAAGTTAACATTATAAATAATTTAAAAATAATAAACCTCAATGATGAGATATTATGAAAGACATAGTTGTAACTATTGATATTGACTCAACAATTTTCAATCATTACAGTTAAATATATATTACATAAACTTATTTTACTTTTTTTCATGTATGACATAGTGGTTCTTATATTATTATGAAAGACAAAGTGGTTTACTTCTTATCTTTAGTATAATAAATAGTGGTGAATTTATATCAATATTCACTTGACAATTTTCTGCCTTACTATGGTTTAATATAATTTATGTATTTTTCTTAGAATTCCACTTTGTTGTTTTAAGGGCTCAGAGAGGCAGAGCAAAACAAATGCTACTGGTAACCGGCTGAAAGAAGCAACTAAGATTAATTTATCTCTGTCTACTCTTGGAAATGTTATTTCTGCTCTTGTTGATGGGAAATGTACTCATATCCCCTACAGAAATTCTAAGCTGACTAGAATTCTTCAAGATTCCCTTGGAGGAAATGCAAAAACTGTCATGGTATATTTTTTTTTAAATTAATGTTTTCCTTAATTTCTAAAGAAAGTGGATTAATATTTATGTAAAATAAGGTTTTTAGCATTAGTTATTACAGCTTTATGTTTCTCTAATTAATGTTTCAGTGTGCTACTATTGGCCCTGCATCTTATAATTATGATGAAACTATTAGTACATTGCGCTATGCAAGTAGAGCTAAGAGTATTTGTAATCGAGCTAAAGTGAATGAAAATCCTAAAGATGCTCTGCTAAGGCACTTCCAACTACAGATTCAAGATCTTAAAAAGCAGCTTGCTGAGCAAACTGCCAAAGGTAAGTAAAGATTCTAAGATAAGTTACTATTTGAATATTTTAGTAATATATCTTTAAGATCCCTTTACAAAAATTGGAACAGACCTAATCATTTTGTAAATTTCTCATAATCTATTTATTGAAAATTTTCAGAATTAATATTTATATTTTAATGAAACCTAAAATAATCTCGACTCTCCCCTGATCAATTTGTATTCTGAAATTAAAGTAGTAAATGCTAGAACGAGTAGTTGAGAAACTTTTTTTTCAACATAGCTGACATAATATTTAGTTTAGAGTAATGAAATTCATGACAAATGTTTTCATGCTTATTAATAAAATAAATATTTTAAAAATTTTTGAGCGAAAATGAACAATTAGGAGTGGGTATTGACTTATACTGTAAATTTAAATTTTACTGTTTATAAGCCTTAACTATCTGTTTTCTTAATGAAATTTCACATATCACTTTTGATGTAGAAAGAAAGGCTGAGCTCAATTTTGTGTGAAATTGAGGGTATAACGGTGGAGAATTGTATGACAATGAAGTGCAAGTGCATTGTATTCTCACTGCAGCAGGCATAATATTTAATTTAGTGCAATAAATCTCAATGTAGATTTATTTAATTATAAAAGATATATTCTATAAGTATGAATAGATGAGTTTGTTAGGGACCATCTCCTAGGTTTTTACGCCTTATATATTATAAGTTTGGAGTATTACATGATATAGAATGTTCAAATACTAATATTCATCAAATGGAAAACTGTGGAGATCATTAGATGAGGGCGGAGTCGGGAGGTTAGAGAAAGCGGGTCGCTTCCTCCTTGGTGGGGGATGCGTTTGTGGTTGTGGCTTGTCTTGTCTGGAATGATCCTGAGTCATTCGCGCTTAGGACAGTCCTGGCTCGACAACTCTTGAGGGAGGAGGTACCACTTTCCGAACCTGAGCTGCAGTCTGTGGTTGACGAGTAGGCAGGGTACGCTGTTTCAGCTCCTTGTACACCTGACAGCCCTTGTAGTTGGTAGGGTGATTTTTTTTGGCACAGCGCACATGTAGCTGGAATGTTGCGGGATTTTGGGCAGCTCGTACTGATGTGAGTGCCTCTACATTTGACACACCATGGATTTGTGACTGTACTATTTCTCGACGTTGAGTGGCTTTTCGACTCTTACTCTACAGTGACAGAGCGGGGTCAAGCTGTAGATCTCTTGCACGTTGGGCGTAGGCTCCAGATCCACAAAGAACATTGGCAGGGGTATTTTAGAGGCAGAGGTCTCCCCTCTCTGGGATCGGCTTATGATCATGTTTATGGCATTTCTGGAACTAAATCCCAAGTCAGTCAACTCCTTCTTGATGAAGTCTGGAGAAGTTGTGTGGTGGAGGTAACGAATCACCACTCTTACAGCCCTCTCTTCTTTGAGCTGGTATGTTTGGTGCTGCGCATTCGTTTCCTTTAGGTATTGTATTATTTTTTGATAGGTGTCTGGGCTGTCAGGAATTATTTTAGTATCTTGCTGCCTGTTGATACACGAATATCTGCCCGGCCCCACTTGCTCGTTCAACTCGGAGCACATCGGTCTGAAGTCATTCAGATTTCTAGCAAATATTGGGGGGGCGCTGATGGAGGGATGGGAGTTCACGCCCTGTGAGGTGCTGGGGCTTGACATTGCATTGTTTCGCTCAGTGGGGGTTCTGGTCACTGACCGGTGACTCCTCTTGTCTTTTGGAGGTGTCATGGGTCCGCCCCTTTGCTTGCCTTTACCTTCACTAGATATAACTTGATGGTAGTAATTACCTCCCATCCTAAGGCATTAATAGAGAGAAAAAAAAAACTCCGAGCCTCGAACCGAGCCCTGTACTGAGACAGGGACCTTAGTGAGGAAGGGGACAGATATGACAGACAAATCTGAGCCCTACCTGCCCGCTTGGGGCTGGCTATTGAATAAAACACTTGTCTTTACTCACTGATTTGTGGGTGATGTCGGCGACGTAACTTCTCCAAACTTCACACACTTGTTGAGCGCACTTAGTTTTCGTAGCCTATTAATTTTCAGGGCATAATGCTGCCTAAAACTTATAAATAGTATTTGATAACAGGGATGTACACAAACGTGGTGTTCACTGGCCGGGACTCACCGGTACTATCCCTTGATTTAATGAAATATTTTTAACAATAAAAAAATTGGCTGCCTGATGCTGAGCTGTTGCTAACAACAAATCTTGAGCAATTTCTAACCTTAAATAATAATCATGCTAAAATAGCACCCCTCCACTCCCTCTCTCTCTCTCTCTCTCTCTCTCTCTCTCTCTTTCTCTCTCTCTTCTTCTCCCCTCCCCTTGGGGTGGTTTTTATTTTTTTTTAAATGCAATTTTAATCTTGATTTTTAAAACCTTTTAATGCCTGCAGTATGAAATATAATGAATATGCTATATTATATAATGAATGAAATTAAGATGAGATGTATAATTAATTTAAATTTTCATTTACATCTTCCTGATGTTTCTTTTATTTTCTTCAGAAAATGAGTTAGAAGAAGAGACAACTGAAGATGAAGATCAGGATGATAGAAGTCCTAAGGAAAAAGAGAATAAGACACCAGACAATAAAGAGTTGGATAATAGCAAACTAGATGGCAGTTTTTTGGAAAATAGTATAACTTCCCCAATTGACAATGAAACTTATAAATTGAAAGAAATCAAGGATCTAGAATTAGAGAAAACTAAGTAAGTATTTAATTAAAATATAATTGGTCGTTATTTCTATTTGTTTTTTGAATTTCTGATTTAGGTTTAAAGACTTTTTAGGAACTGTTTTCAAAATGGAATTAGTATTCAATGAGTCATATATTTCAAAAGAGTCACTTGAGTATGATTTAGTCACTTCCCAATTGTATAATTTCTCTTAAAATTTGTGTAAATAGGAAGTTTATTTTGATATGAAAAGTTACTAAAATAACATTATGGCTTTTCTGGTAAGGCATTAATAAATATATATAATTTTAGTTATTTATGTCTTTTTAATATTTTTGAGATATAAACTATAAATCCCCCCAAAAGAAGGGTTCTTGGATTCACTACTCTAAATTTGATGGCATTCCTCTTTTTTAAAATATAATGTAAATGGGCAGATTTAGTAGAACAACCTTTTTTTTTTCTAATGGGAACTTACTTGTTCTTATAAACTTGAATATTTAATTACTTAAGATTTAACAAAGAAAAATAACAGTTGATGGACTAGTTTTGCCTCAAGGAAAAACAGCAAATTTTCTCCTACTAGACTCTATGCCTACTCTAAAACCACCTTCTGGAGCCGGAACACAGATTTATCTACACTGAAAAATCATAAAGTAAAGTGAGTTTGTGCACAATTTCATTTGATGGAAATCTCTTGATGAAAAGATTGGATCTTTTAGTTAAATAGCCAAAAATACTCCAGTATATATAGGCATAACAGTAATTCTTGGGGTATATATTTTACAGTTTTTCTTTGAAATTGAATTTATTATCTTTCTGTGAATACATTTTAATGACATAAAAATTAAAGGTATTTGGGTGTATCTATTAAAGCATGTGTATTATCCTCAATTTTTGTGCATAATTTCCTAAATAATAAAGATATAGAGAAAGAACATTTTTTTTTTTTAAACTCCTTAAGTTTATATTTTATATATTGTCATAAAAAATACTAATTTGGAATCAAAATAATCCCATCTTTCTGACATCCCCAGTCTGTCGTCCATGGTTTTTAAATAAATTTAAAATTCTAAAAATTGTGTTTATTGTGTAGGTCTCACTTTCTTCACTTATTTTGAGGATTTTTGTGTAGAAAAGTAAGAAAGTTTGCTCTATGGGGCTGTGTAATCTAAGCAAGTTTTCCTATGTTTCATTCATGTGCTTAAATCATTAATTTAGTCTCATTAAATTTTCTTGTGGTTAAAAAAAAAAAGTTTGATAAGATTGGCAAGATCTAGACCAAGTAAGATGGAAGTGTGATAGGGTAGAGGCACTCCCACCCTCCAAGTCATATTCTTAAAGCTCTAAATTTATACATTTTATATCCTAAAGCTTTTGTTGTTCTGTGAATTCAAAACAAGACTTTAACCCATTCAAACAAGTGTTAATCTTTTATGAAAAGAGGGATTAACTTTATCCAGCCCTCTTTAAGTGTTCGAACTGACTAGTCCAAAGTGATTCCAGTGGTTGTTTTTTTTTAATCAAATCGGTTTAAAAGCGACTGGAGCTGCCTGAAAAATATTCTTAGTTTTTGGAAAAGATGTCCTCTTGGTGTGGAAGGCCCAATTTTGGTTTGCCGAATTTTGTGCAGGCGAAGAGACACTCAAAGGTGCTACACTCTTGGGCTCCCCAAATGTCATTGATTTAGCGGAAGTTAGAAGAATAATTTAGTTAGATCCTTATCAAAATTGTTTAGAGGTGGCTTTACACTTAATATTTCTCCAACCAGTGCCTGGAATTATCTCCATCAACTTGGAAAAGTGAAAAACTGGATAAATAGATTCCTCATACACTTACTGAAGCCAATAAAGTAAACCGCTTAACAGCCGCATCTTTTTTAGTCTGGCTTAAAAATTAAACCCTTTTTAGACAAGATTATCACCTGCAGGAAAAGATGGGTTTTGTACAATAATGTTAGATGATCGCATCAGTGGTTTTTGGCTGACTAGCAATCAAGAAAATTTACAAAACCTAATATCTATCCAAAGAAATTTTTGCTAATTTTTTCCTGGGCAGCCAAGGGTGTAGTGCATTTGTAACTCTGAATCAAGGTCAAACTATCATTACATAAGTTTACTTCTCAATATTGGAACTTTGCCACTTGAAGCCAAAGCTTTTTGATCCCTGCTTAATTAATAGAAAAGGACCTCTCTTCTCCAGGACAATGCTCGGCCACACACTGCTCAATTGACCTGGGAGAAATTGGCCGAGATTGGGTAGGAAGTTTTGCCACTTCCACCTTATTCTCCTGACCTTTCTACCTACTGATTACCACCTGGTTAGATCTCAGGACAACCAACAACTCAGACTGAAATGAAAAAATTTCATAAGACTGAAGGAATTTTGTATTAATTATTACGTTGAGAGAAGGTTATTGATTAGAAAGGAGAATATTTTGAGGAATAAATTTATTTATTTGTGGTTATTTGCCTATTTTAAACTTTGCTAATAAAAATTACTTTTTTGTATTTTTAAAACAGCTGAAAAGGACTTCTTGAATAATCTGGTATAAACCATTATTTTTTGATAGTAGTAATCACTTGAATTAAGGAGGTGAAAGAAATTGAAAACTTTTTAATATACTCATTATTATTAATCTTATCAACATAATTACATAGGTATAACATAATTATTTCTCATATAGTTTGTTCAATATATCAGGAGGGTACAATTTCAGTGTTCTTTCTTTTTAAAGAAGAAAAAACAAATTCATTATTTGAGCAATTTTGTGCAAACCATTATATGAGTTTGTTATGGTTGAAATTGAGTAATAGTTATGGACAAGAAAGGAGGGGTAGACTAAACAAAAAAAATGTTAATGTCTTTTTATGTGGGCATTCCACAGTGCTGTAATAGTTGGACCCATCCTTTTCATCCTGAACTCTGTGGACATCCCCACCTTTCCTAATATCCTCCTGGCTCTTTTTGCTAATGACTAAGCAATCCTCTCTTACCATCCTGATTCCAAATCCGTTTACTGTATTTTACACAGCCATCTTGATGTTATTCAGCCGTTGTGAAGAATTAAAATAAATGAGTCCGAATGTATACAGGTAAATTTTCAGCTAAGAAAAGATTCTCCTAATAATGTTACAAACAATAACATCCCTAAACCTCTCTCTGAGTCACTTGACTCATGACTTAACTGGCATGTACATATTAAACGTTAGCGACACGAACTTAACAGCTGCTACTGACTCTTTTACAGATTTATAAACAACAGAGAATATAGCCTTTAAAAAAGATATAGCCTTATGCATTTTATTTCTAGGACATGAAAATACAATATTATATAAGTATAACTAGTTTTTAAATTATGATGAAGATAATTTATAAAAATATTTAAATGGTTAAAAAAATATCCCCCCCCCCCTCTCCACCGCCCTTCTCCCATTAGCTTATATTCTTTGAGCTTTGAGAATTTTCTTTTCCTGCTTTTCTGTTTATCTATAATGTAACCAATAAACATAAGACTTTGCTTAGTTTATACAGCTCCCGGATGATAGATTTATTACATATTATCAAAATGAATTGTAGTAATTTATTAAAGTGGGATGTTTTCTCTTAATGATACATTTAATTTTAATATGTATTTTTTTGTGGTTTAGACATGAGACTCTTGCATTAAAGGAGAAACTTGAGAGTTTAGAGAAAAAAATATTAGTTGGAGGAGAAAATCTTCTTGAGAAAGCTGAAATTCAAGAAAACCTACTTGAAGCTTCTGCTCGAGAATTAGAAGAAAGAGTGAAACGGGAAAATGAATTGAGAAATCAAATAGCTGAGAAAGAAGTATATCATTTAATTAGATTTTATTAATTCACCTTTATTATTATTTATATACCATTCACTTTTTTTTTTCATTAATTTTACATATACTTAAGATTGAAACCATTTTATTTACTTCTACTGATATTATTTTATTTTGTTTTTGGATCTTTATATAAAACTCCTTTTGTTTTTGTACACAAAAAATAATTTTTTAATTAAGAAATATTTAATTTTTAATGCAGGCAGAGAGATTAGACATAGAAGAAAAATATTCATCTCTTCAAGAAGAGTCAGTAGCTTTAAGTAAGAAAATAAAAAAGGCTACTGCAATGCTGATCTCAGCCAAAGATGAATTAAAAGATCTCAGGCAAGAGCACCAGAGAGAAATGGAGGGATTACTAGATAATATCCGCCAACTTGGAAAAGAATCTGCTCTTCAGGAAACTATTGAGAAACTTTTCATTCCTGATCGTTATCGAGTATGTCCATTTCTTTTATTTAAAGTTATCCTATAATTTTAGTTATTATAACTTTTGGTAAAGTTAAATGACGAAAACTGGAGATTTTCAAAAAAATAGTCACTTTGTAATCTATTTATGCATCAATTAATTAAGAATATTTAATTGATACATAAGTAAATAACAAATAAGTAAATGTTAGTCCCTGACATAAGAGCAGCTCTATTGAGATTTCTTTTTAAAAACGAATTCCAACATTCTTGTTCCAAAAATTTTTATTATTTAGATGGTATTGATTATAGTTTTTGCATTATAGTTTCATAACTAATTATGAAAAGTGATTGAAAATTGACTTTTTACTTGCAGGAGCTGATTGAGAAGCATACTCATTGGAATGAAGACATTGGTGAATGGGAATTAAAATGTGTAGCCTATACAGGAAATAATATGAAAAAAGCTGATGCAACCGAGGGAACAGCTTCAAATAAAGAGGTTGAAGGGATATTTGATTAAATTAATCCAGCTTAACATATTTCAATTAATAATATTTAAAAAAATTACAAATTATTATTTATAACCTTGGTTGAATAAGAGGTTGTCTTTCCTGTCAAAATTCTTTATTCATGACTAGTTTTGTTGTTTACACATCATCAGGTTTTGCATAGAGTGTTGTAAGTTAGAAAACTCCCTTGAGTATACAGACAATCACTATATTATTGAAATTTTAGACAAACATTTATATCATTAATATATTTAGACGAACCCTTATTATTTTTCTTTTCAGATAACTGTACCAGATTTGTCCAGAGTCTACTTAAGTTACTCAAATGATCGTCTAAGTACAGCAAGGCATAGAGTGAAATCTGCCAGACCTTTTACCAGTCATCATTAAAAGGTATAATAATTTTCATAGATTCATTGATTCTTTACATTATATTAAAATGTAATAATTTCCTTCTATATTTATTTCATTTAATCCTCTTCTACTGTTCTTTTGTTAACTCATATTTATTCTCTGCATGCATGTACATTCATGAATATACACTCATATTTACTCAATTAATGAGAGGGAATAGAATAAAAAATTTATCTGTCCCAGCCAGGACTCGAATCTGGATCTCCTGCCATCTGGCTGGGACAGATAGATTTTTTTATTCTATTCCCTCTCATTAATTGTTTAAAAATTTTGTGGGATAATAAACCTCAACAAAATAAATATTTACTCATATTTACTTTTTACATTATATTTCTATGCTAAATTTACTAAAAACCTATATATATTTNTGATTACTATATATCGCAGCCACAAGTGTTTTATTTTCTACATATACTCTATATATATATATATATATATATATAGGTTGGGGGAAAAGTAATTTCAATTATTCAAGGCAAATTGAATTATTCAAATATCAATGGCCTTACACTTTTCTTGTAAAATCGTTATCATATCTCTTAAAAAGAGATTTCTGTGTGAAAACTGAACCAATTTATTTGCATTAACCTATTTTACATCATTAAGAGAGTTCTGCAGAGAATTAAATAAATGATAATCAGATCGAGCAATGTCTGAGCTATACGGTGGAGGCATCAAAACTTCCTAGTTAACTCCTGTTAATTTTTGCCAGTCACTAAATATGTGTTTGGTCTTGCATTGTTGTGATGGAAAACAACATCTTACATAGTGATAAATTCTGGCCAGTTTTTTTAATTGCTTGCTTTAATACCAGAACTTGGTGTCACTAGAGAGTCAAATTAATGGTTTGCCCAGGTTGAGCAGCTCATGATAAACAATTACTTTCCAATTCTAGGAAGCACTCAGCATCACCTTCCCTGCCATGAATCCAGGCTTTGCCACCATTTGTGAAGTTTTTTCAAGCTTTTACCATGAATGTTTTCATACATTATTGCCATATGTGATCCACTTTTATTGCCCATAATCAATTGCTTAAAAAATGTATAAATTTCATTTTGCTTTAGTTCACTAATGGAAACTTGATCCATTATTTTTTTCCCCCTTCTTTTTCTTTTATATCCTGTTTTCTGTAAATGGTTGAAAGCTCTTTTATTGTTTATTTCAGTTTTGAGTGATGTGGCAGCATAAAATGTCAGCTAAATGTCCTGCCTCCTCCTTAAATAAAGTAAAGTTTAGTTTACTCAGTTCCTGAGTTTCCTACTGAAAAACTCATTATTTTTTCACTTTCTTTTTGCATCTAACTTGTCTCCCTCTATCCTTAGCCCCTTTCAGACCTTTCAAAAAGGTTCTGGTGTGTTAATTTTTTTTAGAACTTCTTCTCCTTTAACTTTCTCTGTCTTCAATGAATTCAGAAAACTAGCCTCTCAGAATAGAATCATGGTATTTTAAAATACTCCGTGATTTTTAAAATTTACATCTTGCCAGTTTCTGCTACATCAGGCTAGAACTTGAGACTTTTCTTTATAATTTACAGTGCTGTTGGTATTAGGCTTAATACCTTGTTTTACCATGGAATCAAGTTAACTTTAATTAAACCAAAGCTTATTTCACTGCTCCCTTTGACCTCTTGAAGTCCCTACCATGACGAATTTATCCATTCCATTATTAAGCTAAATATGATAAGCTTTACTTTCATCAGAATATCCAATAAGTCTGCACTGTAGAGATCATGGGGCAAACTTTCTTCTTCCTAAGAAGCTTATCAAACTCATGTTTCCCTTGCCATCCAAATACCCAAAAATATAAGGGCAATTTGAAAAATCAGGCTAGATTACTCACTAACCCTATCAAATCTTCATTCCAGTATCTGGGTTTTTCCACTACTTTATTACTTTTCCTGTTTCGTTTTATGTTGACGAGTTGTACTTTTGTAAAGCTAAGTTGTTTAATTATTACTCTTATGAAACATAATCTTTGTTCACATAAAATAGTCATCAATGATAAATAGGAAATTTTTTTTCCAACTCATAGATTTAATTCTCTTTGGTTTGGAAATATTGTGCACTATTTCAAACAATTCTGTTTTTCTTGTAGAAAGTCAACCTTTAAAAAGGGGCTTGTAACTCTCTTGAAATTCCTTTTCATCAACTATAGTTTTATATTCTATTCTATAAATGTGGAGGATTACTTGTGGTGGAAAATTCAATTACAAATATCCATCAACTGCTGAAGAATCCTGAGAAATTTGTGTAGTTGTGGCGATACACCCTTTTATTACTTTCTACCACGATATACCTTTTGTTCTAAATTTAATTTTATTAATATTATGCATATTTTTGATAATTTATGTATATTTGATTGACCATAATATTTTTTACATTATAAAATTATTCAAATAAAGAATATTTAATTATCAAATATAAATTTGATCATATATTTTTATTTTACATTTATTTATTTATATATAATTGATCAACTCGCTGTTTTTTATATCCTCTATACTCATATATTGTGCATTTTTATCTGAATCTCTTCCTAATCTACTATATAATGTTTTTATTTCCTGGATAGCTTATCTATTGTAAAATTAAGACCAAAATTGTTCCAAAAACATTTTGTAATTATGTATTTTATATATTTCTGATTTACTAAATGAAAAATCTCTTATAGAAATGGAAAAAGGAAAAGAAGTTGAAATTATAAATAAATCAATTATTATTAGAAAATTAATAAATGGTGTTGATAGAAAAAGTTTTTCTTTAGAGATAAATTTTAATAATCTAAAATAGATCTAATA
>KZ808508.1:94113-115376 GCA_000696205.2 Oncopeltus fasciatus | reverse complement strand
CTTGTCCTATTTTAAAAAAAATTTAAAACGACTTTAATGATTTATCATTGTAGATTAATAAATATTTCAAGCTCTTCTTTTAAAAAGTAGTTTCTTATTATTATGAAAATAAAACTGATTTTTTTTTCAGGCTCAATTTGATTTTAAGGCTAAAATTTTTGGTTTAAGTCCAGAAGGTAATTTAACAGCTACAATACCAGATTTATCAGCTCAAGTAGTATTCAATATTGATGCAATAAATGTAATGGGAAATATCAGTGAAATATTATTCCCTACAGTTGGGTAAGGTCTCATGATACATTTTAAAATCTTATTCTGCAATATTAAAAAAAATTATGAATTTTCTGAATTATTTTATTTATTTATTATTACATTTTATTAGGTTGTATATATTTTTTTTTGTCTGCTCTTATCATTTGTCAATATTCAAGTAAGCTAACTTCTAATTACCTAGTAATCTATAATTAATATTAAACATCCTTCTGTCAAAAGGATCATATTTAGATCTGGTGTGTTAAGTATTCAGAAGGGTATCCTAATTTCAAATAAATTTATCAACTCAATAACAAAAGAACAAGATTAAAAGTAGATTTTAATGAAAATTAGCAAAAAGGTTGTTTAAAATAGTATAAAGCTATATGTAGGCTTTGGCTTTTTAGCTACAAGTAGTAAAATTTTAGGCTTTAATTGAATTTACAAAAATTTTCTATGAATATGAAATTCCACTTTTAGGTAAAATTTAACAGAAAGTCAATTGGAAAGTTTAATTATGCTAAAAGATGTTTTAGGTAAATAAAAAATATAGATTTTCCAAATCATTTACTGTGAAGTATGTGTGGGTCTGTTAAGATATATGATGTACTCAAATTTATAATAGGTACATAAAATATAATTATAGTCTCAAATTAATTAATTCAACATTAAAACCTCCAAATTAATTTTACTATTTTAAAACAGTTGGGGGTCGGTACCCAATATAATCTTAAAATAATTATTAAGTTTTAGAAATTGGAAAAATAGCTAGATATTCCTTCTGAGTCACTTAAAAAGGACACATCAATTAATAAACTACAATTTTATAATTATATATGGTGTAACTATTATTATGAATACATTTTAAAAGATAAATAAATGTTTGTCTTATAATACAGGAAACCAGTTCCTAGTAAACAGAAAATAAATGACAGTAAAATTAGATATAATATTTATAATAATCACTTATAAATAGTATATAATATTATAACTCTAATGAATCCACCAATATTTTTTTTCTAATTTTAATGGAGATCAGCTATTTATGTTTATATTTGTACATAATGAATAAAATTATTCTTTAGGGATGTTTTAGTACAAGTACAAACAACTGTTCCAATTTATGGAAAAGCTATGGAACTGATAATAAAGTACTTCACAACATTGCTTCAAGATGAAATTGTCTATGCCGCAGCACTAATTTTACAGGAACTACTAAATGATCTCATTAAACAAATAGTGACTATTTAATTTTTAATACATACAATGGCAAATAAATTTTTTTTATATTGTTTTTTCCTTTACTATTTATATTCATACAAATATATTTCTATTGTATTCTATGTACAAAATTATGTTAAAAGAAAAAAACTGAAATAACAAGCTTCAAGAAAAAAAAAAATAAACAGTACATCTATAAATAATTCATGAGAGGGAACAGAATAAAAAAATCTATCTGTCCTCGCCAGGAATCGAACCTGGATCTCCTGCTATCCGGGCCTGGTATGCTGACCGTTNAAAATATGAAAATGGCAGAGCAACAATGAATGTTTTAAAAGATAAATAGATCAGTTTATATGAATAATAGTTTGAAGGTGTTCACAAATTATTAAGTGATAAAAAAATATTTAGGATGATTTTTTTTTTCTCTAAAAATAGTAACCTTACATAGAATTTTAATTAATTTCCTTTAAAATACTGTTCTTGACTAGTTATACTCTTGTCCTAACTTGAATCCATGACTGGAAGAATTTCTGAAAGGTTTCTTTCAATATGGCTTTCAGCTACTATGTTGTGACCACTTCAAAGACAGGAATGTTCTGAAAACATTTTCTTTTCAGCACACTTTTACTTTTTTGGGAAGATCCTGAAAAAAGCATGGTGCTAAATCAGGTGAATAAGGCAGATGTGGAACATGGTGCATGGCTATGATGAGGAATGAAGTTATTGGCCGATTTTTCTAATCTTTTTCTTCACTTTTCATTGTGCAAATATTCCAATAATCCCGTGTAAAATTCTTAGTTTACAGTTTTCTCTCTTGGAATGAACTTTATTTGCATTATGCCCTCACTAAAATCAAAGAATATTTGATGTTTGACTTTGAATGACTTTTAGGGCAAGGTATTTTCAATTGGGGACACTGAATTTTTATCTTGGAGTCTTATCATAGATCTTTAATCTCCAGTTTAATTTTGTCAATTAACTTTATTTTATTAAATTTTCACACATAGGTTAAATGCTTAGTGTAGACCCATATGAGTTGTTAAGCTCTTCAGAAAGCTCTCGAATGTTCATTCAACTGTATGAATAAATAAGTTTTTCCCCTTTTTGCATGTTTTCCCCTTAGAAATGGTATAATAATTATTTTATTATAATATTTAATATGTAAGGCTTATTGCCTTATATGAGAAAATGAACAAGAATTTATTCTTTAATACTGTTTCGGCTTGCAATGCAAGCCCTCTTCTGGGCATAAAAATGATAAGATTCATATTCTAGGGTCAATTGTGTTATTGAAATTCTAAAAGTATGGGGTAGTCATTAAACAAATACAAGTAATGAAAAGTAAATTACATACTATATTATATAACACGTTATATGTAAAAGTAATTTATTTGAAAGAAGTATACAAATTATTTAAAATACCTGATTTTTGTGGCAAGGAGTAACTTGAAATTTTGGAAAATGGAGGTCTCTTAGCATCATACTTTGCAAACAATTAGAAACAAACTTTTTTGACTCCTTTGTTAAAATATGACACTATTATTTTTAAATACAAAATAAGGGTGAATATTAAGTTGCCTTCTCTTATTACTTAATTTATTTATATTTTAGAAATATTAATAGCCACAGTGAGTTTATGTTAACTTGTTGGTTTCCAAAAACAACTATACAAACAAGTGATAGTTTTTACGCAAAACTTGTTATGAAATCTGAAAGGTGAATTCAAATTTCACTGTAAAAATCTGAAGAAATTGATTTTCATAAGTTATCTTCAAAATTGTGCTGTATGCATACTGAAGTCTTTTTGATATGAATAGCATAAAATAAGTCCCTCATGAAAAACATATGTTTATCCCTAAAACAGGAAACCTCAGAATTTATGTCTTTAATAATTTTAACTTAATTGTTTATTCACATGGGATTCAAGAATTTGTAATTTAGTGAAAACTGCTGAAAAAATACTGCCACCAATGAATTTGACACCTCAACTTATCACACTCAAAAAAATAATTTCCTTTTGAATATGGAGACCCAAAAATATTTGATATGAAAACTCAACTTCAAATAAAATTAGCTTCCAGATCCAAGATATAATGCATATATAAAAGAAAATACATTTTTACTTTCTTTGAATTATAGTAAGTTATATATAGTTTCTTAATAAAACTTGAATTTGCACCTATAATACTTATAATGACTTAAACTCCTTGTTTTCTTCCTAGTTGATCCTAGTGGTGCCTTGAATTACTTAGGAAAAAATTTGTGAGTTCAATTTATTCCTGAACCAGTTTAGCAATATATTTCTTCAATAAAAAGATGGTTTCAATACATTGGAGGTTGCTGAACAATAGTGCTATTAAGTGATCTTTAGCAATGATGGATCTTCTTAAACAGAACAGAAAAAACACTATCTCAGATCGAGAGCCGTGTATTTGCAAGTAATTTAAGATAGTTAAAACTATTCCATCTAAAATCCATAAAACTTTATGTTTTAAACTTTATCGATAAAAGAGAGAAATGCCTCGGTACAACAGGTACTCTAAAATTCACATTTTTTTTTTTTTTTTGCTCAATGGATGTAAAAACTATATAGAAAACCCTGAGATAAATTTTCATAAATACATTATACCTTCATAAAAAATGTGTTTAACTAAGGAAAACATTCCTTGACTCAAATACTAAGAAACTATAAGATTAAAATAATGTTAAACAGCAATATTTTGATAGGTACCCTTTGTTTTTAAATTAAGGAATCATAAAAGGAAATTTCATTATAAAAACGACTCTTTTTAAGCATATTTTATTGGAAAACAAAATAAATATATTTAACCTGTGTTTACTCATTGCACTGTCACTGTTTATCAGTGTATTAAAAAAATATTTTTAAAACATTGATTTTTTAAATAAATTAGTTCGTTATATAACAATTTTTATCAATGTTTAAAGGAAGAAGTAAGGATGTCATTTAAAAAGAAATTTCATAGATTTACAATAGGTTTCACTACATTTACATTTTTATATTCTATGATTTCAATAAAAGTCAAGAGCTGTCCCAAATTTGTTTAACACAAGAGATAACAGTCTCTGGAGGATCACACTTATGTCTCATAAAAAATCCTTGTATTTGGGCAGGGCTGACAGTTGGGTTACAAGTTAATACAGCCTTTGAAAACTGTTGAGGTAGATCAGTTCCGCATGATTGGTAAAAACGGGAAAACATTTGTTTCAGCTGATGCTCAGAGCAGTAGCCAATGTATTCCTTAAGGTCAACTCGTCCTGGTCTTATCAAGGCTGGATCTAATCTGAAAATTTAGACAAACAAGGCATCTTCAGGGTTGAGAGAAAACAAAAATATCAACAGTTCACTCAAGAATTCTTAAAGAACTAAATAAACATGAATTCTGTAAATTGCCAAAATTTTGCCTAATACATTAAGATGGTTGGAGGGGGGTTGTCCATCAAGTATTGTGCCTGAGAAATAACCAGTGTTTCAGGGTTTATTGTAACAATAATTTTGGAATATTTTATTTTTCCCATCCTGGCGGAAACCATAATTATTTGTCCTGTATAATAAATTACGGCTTATATGGAATTTTCCTTTTCATTATAAAGTTGAGAGAAGAAGAATAAAACATTTTTAAATAATTATATGAGAAATAAATATTTAAACAAATACCTTTCTAAGTAGTTAGTAGTCATAAAAACAATCCGAGCTTCAGTGCTGGCAACACCATCTAAACAATTCAATAAGCCAGAGAATGTGACTCGACTCAGTCCTTCATAAGCAGCAGTCACTGTAAAATAAAATAGGATTAGATTGGATCTGAAGATCATTATATCCTAAATAAGCATAATTACTTTAAAAATATGAAAATGGCAGAGCAACAATGAATGTTTTAAAAGATAAATAGATCAGTTTATATGAATAATAGTTTGAAGGTGTTCACAAATTATTAAGTGATAAAAAAATATTTAGGATGATTTTTTTTTTCTCTAAAAATAGTAACCTTACATAGAATTTTAATTAATTTCCTTTAAAATACTGTTCTTGACTAGTTATACTCTTGTCCTAACTTGAATCCATGACTGGAAGAATTTCTGAAAGGTTTCTTTCAATATGGCTTTCAGCTACTATGTTGTGACCACTTCAAAGACAGGAATGTTCTGAAAACATTTTCTTTTCAGCACACTTTTACTTTTTTGGGAAGATCCTGAAAAAAGCATGGTGCTAAATCAGGTGAATAAGGCAGATGTGGAACATGGTGCATGGCTATGATGAGGAATGAAGTTATTGGCCGATTTTTCTAATCTTTTTCTTCACTTTTCATTGTGCAAATATTCCAATAATCCCGTGTAAAATTCTTAGTTTACAGTTTTCTCTCTTGGAATGAACTTTATTTGCATTATGCCCTCACTAAAATCAAAGAATATTTGATGTTTGACTTTGAATGACTTTTAGGGCAAGGTATTTTCAATTGGGGACACTGAATTTTTATCTTGGAGTCTTATCATAGATCTTTAATCTCCAGTTTAATTTTGTCAATTAACTTTATTTTATTAAATTTTCACACATAGGTTAAATGCTTAGTGTAGACCCATATGAGTTGTTAAGCTCTTCAGAAAGCTCTCGAATGTTCATTCAACTGTATGAATAAATAAGTTTTTCCCCTTTTTGCATGTTTTCCCCTTTGGGGTCAAAGGATATCTAGAACAATGATTTTAACATTTCATGAGCTTCTTTATTATTTTCTTGCAACTTGAAATAATACTTTAACATTAAAGTATTGTTCAATATCCATGATTCAATATAGAGATCCTAACCATGAACTTACTCTAGTGGCTCCAGAAATTGTTCAAACTTGATGCTACCTGTCCCACCATTTCATTCCTTAAGAATTCTTTGAGCCAAATGAATACCAAATATGAATGTTTTTGAGTAATGCTGATTGGAGGACAGAAATCATATTGCTGATTTTTCACACATTTTTATTCTCCTTTGAACTCTTTAACCAGAGGAAACACATGAGACTTAGACAAAATTTTATTAGAAAACTGAACACTCGAATCTCACAAAAATTTCTACTAGTTGATCTTGGTACAGTACAGGGATGTGTTATTGCTTTGGCAAAACGATTGGAAATGTGTTATTTCTGGCTTTACTCATTCCTAACAACTCCAACAAGTATAATATAAGTGCAGGTCTGTTCTACCAAACTGTACACAGGAACAAAAATCTCCCTTCTATTTGATTCAACATCACAAATTATCTCTAAATATTAATATAAATAAAATATAGGTAATGTAAGAAATATATAGTTCTGTTTGTCAATCCAAATACATTAGCAGAAAATAAATATGATATAGAAATATTTTTTTGGTTGCAAGATTAGAAAAAAAAGTTATAACCTTCATGTAATTCTTTATAACAACAGACCAATTATTAATTCAGAGTGCTAATGCAAATTTTTTTTTTTGTAACTCTCATTTTAAAAGACAGAAGAAAATAATTATAATAATAATTTGTAAATACATTTCTTGTTTTTAAAAGAAATACTTTTGGGTTAACTGCCAGTTTACTTCATTAATTTTTATACTCAAACTTAAGTTTCATTCATCTAGAATATTTAATTGAAAAGTTATGGCAATAGTTCATGTATCATAGATATTCAAATTAAATTATATGTATTTTTTATTATAATTAAATGAATACATATTATGTATGCTTGCATAAGGTTTAAATTATAAGCCCTTTCTTAACACAGACAGTACAGCACCTAATTCTCACAAGAATGTATTCCAACCTCTAAGTGAATGTAAATTAGATTAGTTCTCCCCTGTGTCCCAACAAGCACTTGATCAGATCAATTAACATCATATATTGATATTTTAAAAATCTCTTCATTTTAGCAAAAAGAAAGCCTTATAAAACTACAGTAAATTGCTTATGCCCCCTTAATATTCTGCTGATATTATAGAATTAAAAGTCTCATAAATTTAGAGATAACTAGTTAACCATCGAGCTTTATGAGGAGAGGTTAGTTAGGGATTCGGTCTTGGGAACTGAAGAACTAAAATTGATTTGTGAACAAGAAAGTTCTTTATTTTTGTCAATGTTTTGGCCTAAATTTCAGTTCTTCATCAAGGCAAATGAGATGATGGGGAGAGAGAGACTCCTGCTCTCTGATCAATACATGATTTAGTTACCAATCATGCACAAATTGCAAGTATCCAGGAATGGTGCAGTAAATGAACAATTAAAATTAATGATTAAGAATGTGTGCAAGTTTATTTCAAATATGAAAAAAAAGTAAACTTTCCTGACGTCATAAAATTTACCAATATTCCCATACCACTCTCACATTCTGTTCATTAGATAAACATTAGTATAGTAAAATTAAAAGACAAGAACTTAACTGATGACAATTGAATAAATTGAATGGCATGTCAAACACTTGAGTCATTAAGGCCATTTATGTGGGGTATTGATGAAAAGACTGCGAAAGAAGAGAGCAAGAAAACAAAAGCAAAAACATAATGGAGGTCACGGTGGGACCAGGTCAGCCGCCAAGACCCAAAGGCAGAATCCCGTCCGCCCCGCCCCCCCATATGCCCCACTAGCTATCACAACTATTTTTACTCATTAAGAGTTAATTATTATTTATTTAGTAATTAATTACTTTGATAAGTTATAATTACTGAGGTTAGATCTGGTTATATAAAAGAGTATCTTTAAGAAAATTTATTAGACAGTCTATTGTATGTGAATAGTTGCCTAACATTTCTTTTAAGCTTGATGGGAGGTTAAATTGTTGTCTTGATCTGCATACTTTACGCATTCAGTTAAAATATGTTTCACAGAGAGGGGAACCTGACAATCTTCACATATCAGAGGAGGTTTTTTCGCCATAAGATGACCATGGGTTAGTCGAGTGTGCCCTATTCTCAGTCTAGACAAAATTACTTCAGTCTAGTAAAATTACTTCGGTAAGTAAAAATTCATCTGTCAGAAAGTTCTTGATTTCTCGAAGTTTGTTTCCTCTTACATTAGACCATCGATCCTCCCATTTATTTATTACTATTTTTTTAACGAATGACATTATGTCTTGTGGAGTAATGGAATTACAATTATTGCCACTCTGCGTAGCCTTCTCATTTCCCACAATGGCTAGGTGTCCAGAAAAATGTAACTTTTATCCGTTCTGGGTACAAATTTTGGATATTATATAGAATATTAGATGGCTCTAGCCATCTGTGTACATGACTGTGCACAGAAAAAATACAACAGGAGGAGTTTCTTGTTTATGGTACTTAGTTAAAGAGAAGTTAAATCGAGGGCTCATTAGGGTCTAGGGTTCTATCATAGATTCTTGGAGGGGTAGAGGTGTAGGAATATCAAGGCTTAGGTCATTAAGTATACACCTAATTCTGTTAGAGAAAGAGGGTGTATATTGTGTGTGTCTGTTTTGTAGGGAGAGGTCGGTATGTAATGGGTGGTATGGCTTAGCTAATATTCTTACATAATAACTAAGCGATAATAATTTCCTTCTGTGCTCAAGTGGCATCTTCCCAGCTTTCACTTTGAGGCTGTCTGTGGGGCTTGATTTGAATGCTCCTGTGCATTTCTTTGCACTGATTGCAAATTGCATTGATTTGAGTGCACAGTGTTGTACTGAGTTAAGTATGAGGAGTGTTCTGTCGCTAGCGGAGGCATACCATAATCGATTCTAGATCGTATCAGAGATCGATAGAAAAGGATCATTGTGGTTCTATCCGCTCCCTATACTGTATTACATAAACATTTTAAAATGTTTGTTGCTTGCATACATTTTGTTTTTACATTTTTGATGTGGTACCTCCAGGATAAAGTTCTATCAAAGGTAAGACCTAAATAGCTTGTTGCTTCTGAATATATGATGGTAATATTGTTTATAAGAACCCTTTCCTTTGTTAAATGAGGTCGCTTATTAAATAAAATGCAGCTAGACTTGGGTATTTAGATTTTGAAGCTATGATTTTGCAGCCAGTCATAAACAGTTTGTAGAAAGTTATTCATATCATGAATCATTTCTGAAATTATTTTGCCTGTAGTGTATATCAAAATGTCATCAGCATACAGAACGATATTGAAAGGCGCTTTGTTAAGCATTAATAAATCATTTAGAGTCACACAGAACAGTAAAGCGCTCAGAACACGTTCCTGAGGAACTCTGTTCTCTTATTTAAACTCGTTAGAGAGTTGGGTACAACATCTCACTACGAATCGTCTACTATTCAGAAAATTTTTGAGGAAATAAAGCATATTGCCATTATATGCCTCTGCCAGGTGCTTTCAAAGGCATGTTCCAAATCTAAAAATACTGCGAGAAGTTTGTTTTTTCTTCTGAAAGCTTTTAGTACTGCTGTTTTTGTGTACAAGGTTGTCAGTTGTGCTACGGTCTTTGCAAAAGCCACTTTGGTTATGGTTTAAATGATTGTTTTTCTCGATAAACCACATTAGTCTGTTAGCCACCATTTTTTCCATCAATTTACAAACTGATGAGGTTAGCGAGATGGGATGGAAATTTGGCATCTCATTTAGCCGCTTGCCTTTCTTAGGAATTGGCACAATAATTGCTTTGATCCAATATTCCGGGAAAGTTCGGGAAGAATATATGTGTTTAAAGTAGTTCTTTATTTTAGCCTTGTTCGGTTCTACCAGTTTTTGAGCATAGCTATGCAGATGGAATCTAAGCCGAGAGCAGTATCTGTTCTACTTTTCAAAGCGTGATTGAATTTTCGATTTGTAAAGGGAATATTTAATGAGTGTAAAGGATTATCAGGGAAATGCAAAGGTATCGATTCTTTGTTGTTTTTAATTGTGGGGAAGGCATTGGGATAATTTTTTGTAGCAGAAACATTACTGTAATGATTCCCAAAATGATTTTCTATTTCAAAATGATTCGTTACAATCCTACCCATCACGTTTATGGAAGTAACTGGAGGGGTTTATTCCCTCCCAGATATCTTTTTAAATTTCTCCCAAATGTCTTTGATTGGAGTATCATGTGACATCTCAGAAACAAAAGTTTGCCATGAGCTTCGTTTGCTTCTTTTATCTCTTTACTTGCCTAAAAAGTTTTAACATATTTGTTCTTGCTTTTTGGCACTCATTATTTCACCAAGGTACTGGAACATGCTTGGGAAGAGACTTTGTTTTAGGAATTGTTTGCTCTGCTGCTGCTATTACTATATTTTTTATTTGACCAAAAACAGTGGTTGCATCATTTGTTACATCAATGAGCGAGAGGTCAGCTAACAGCTGGTACAGATTCCAGTTAGCTTCATTTAATTTCCATCCCGATGGTTGTGGATACAGAGAGGAACTATGAAGGAATGAAAGTGTAATGGGAAAATGATCACTGTTGTACGAATCGCCATGGACTTTCCAATCTATTGTTGATGCTAAAGATGGGCTACATAATGAGAGGTCTATTGATGAAAAGTTTCCAGTTTTGAAACAGAAGTGTGTTAGTGATGAATCATTTAGTATAACTAATGGAATTACGGTTGGGAAAGTTTTCTACAATTCGGCCTCGTAGATCTAGCGAATTACTACCCCAGATTGGATTGTTTGCATTAAAATCACCTAGGAGTAAAAATGGAGACGACAATTGTTAAATTAAGTTCTCTATCTGTTCCACTGTAAATGTAGTACCGGGAGGGACGTATAGTGAGCAAATTTTGAGAAGAGCATGCAAGTAGGTAGTAACCGCTACGGCTTGCAATGTGGTCTGTAGGGTTACATTTGTGTATGCCACGTCCTGATGAACCATGAGGCATACACCGTCAAACGCTATCTGACCATGCGTGTAGTCATTGCGAATAATATTATATTTTCTCAAATTAAAATTAAAGGATGGTTGGAGGTGAGTTTCTTGAAGACTTATAATATGGCTTCCCATATCACTAATTAAAGTCTCTAGGTCAGGCTTGTATAACAGAAGACCATTTATATTCCACTGAGTGCAGATCATTTAAGTTGAGAAGATCTAGGTTGACTGGCAGATAGACAAGCCAACACTTACAATTATTTTTTTGAAGAGGGGTTGGGATGAATTATTATTTGATTTTAAGGAAGCGGAGGATGAAGACTTTTTAATTAGTGGAGGATGAGTTTTGTAGAGGGACTGATTTGCATCTGTAGCAGATGCAGAGGGGGATATGGGCTTTTGCCCGGGGACAGGAGGGAGGCCGAGGACAGGAGTGTGGCCGGGGAAGGGGACTGGCCCAAGGGCCGGGATGGGGTCTACAGGTGAGGAGGAGTGGGGGTGAGAGAGTGACTCCAGTTGGCAGCCAGAGGCGGGCCCTTATCACTTAAAGGATTAGTAACCTGCTCAGTTACAGATTCTGTTTGTATTGAGACAGTATGTGATTTCTTAGAAGTAAACTGTACTGAATTGTTTTTATTGATAGTATAATTATTATTATTTAATGTAAATACATTTTGCTCACTTTTGTGCATAGGAATGACTAAATGTTGGAGCTTGTGATTCAAAATAAAGTTTTTTTGTAATGCTACAAGTTACTTTTTTAGTGACCTGAATGTTTTTTATCTATTTTTCTTTAATGTAGGACAAACACTTTGGATGTAGTGGCTCATGTTCTCTTTTAAAGTTAATACAAAAAGGAGTATTGTCACAATTCATTTCTGCATGTCCTGCTTGTGAGCATTTTTACAGTTTGGAGTTGTGATGCCAAAGTTCACTGTGATGTGCCCAAACTTATAACAATTAAAACACCGTAAAGGTGATGGTATATAAGGAGTGACATTTAGCTTTAGGTATCCTGCTTTAATAAATGAAGGTAAGTGATGTGTGCAAAATGTGAGAATAAATCTAGGAGTAGGGCCTTTTGTCTTGTTAATTATTTGTTTGGCTTCTATAACATTTTGTTACTGCAACTCAGTTAATATTTCAGTAATCGATGCGCACAATAATTCAGTGGAATATATAAAGGATTTTAAATTTAATAATTTTGATGACTGAGTGTCATTATGACATTCAATCAAAATACTCCCATCTCTAAGTTTTTTTATATTGATAACTTCACTGGCACAGGCCGTTATAGCCTTATTTATAATAATGGTTTTAAGGTATCCCTCTCCTAATTTCTTTAAAATAACAAATTTAATTTTTAGTTCAACATATTTATGAATATGTTCAGGTAAGATGTTAATATTTTTATTTTTAAAAGATTTTTGTTTTTTCCCTTTAGGGCTTGAAGAGTCCCAAAAGGGACCCTCTATCATAATTATTAGTAATAACTATTACCTTAATAGTAATTATAAAATTAAAATAAAACAAAATAGTAAGAAAGAAAAAATAAACTAAAAGAAAATTAAAATGAAAGAGAAATGAGATATAAAAAGTTGGGTAAGTGTACTCAGCCGATCCGTTCCTGATGAAGGTCAACCTAATACTGATTACAAGACTTTACTGCAACCAATCTGTTGGAACTCTGGAGTGCCACCAACCTTTCAACATCCAAATAATCCAATACTGTTAATCCAAAATCCCCTGTATAATCGCAAATGCTCCCTATCATACATCTATTTATCCAACTCTTCCCTTAACCATGACTTCAATATCCTTTCCAACTAAGACACCTCCTTCCAACCGTTTCTCCCTTTTCCATAGTCAACTGAGTACCATACCATACAAATTTCTTGGCACAAGCTCTGTCCTCCTACTGAAATCCCCTTCATTTGATAACGATGTAACAAGTAAATTTTTCTTTTTATATCTAACTTCATTATTTATTATTTTCTTACAATGAAATTAAATTAGAAAAGTTAATCTTAATACACTATAATTAATAACATAAAATGATGATAAAAAAATCATTATTGCAGTTTGCCTTTTTAACAGAGCTTTTTACAACTCTGAGGGATATTTGGAATTGTACTGAATTATTAGGTTGAAAAATAGAAAAAGTAAATTATAAAAAAAATGTAGCTAAAACTAACCTTGTTTACTTTCAACCCTGCTGACAAATGCAGCATCGATGTCTTCAAGAAGGATTATGGTGTTCTGAGGTGCCACAGCAAGGAGGTGATTAATACGATCATCAGTCAGACCTCTCTCACTCATGTTGAGAACACAAATTCCAAACTCCATCTCCCCAGCTAAAGCTGTAATATATGATGATTTCCCACAGCCTGGGGGACCATAAAGCAAGTAGCCTCGTCTATAAGGAATCCCTGGAAAAATAAACTATATGTATTTCATAGAAGAATGATTCTTAAGACAAAACAACTAAACTCAGGCATTAAATGATTTAGAAAAAATTTATTAGATTTATAGATATATTAATTTCTTTTTAATCATGAAGTCCAGGTTTTCCCTGCTATTCCAACAAAAGTTAAAATCTTGGTTTTCTCCTATTTCTCTTATGTTAGAATTCTGGTTTGCTTTCTTCAAGATTTTAATTTAATTCTGAATTCCATATATATTTTTATTAAATTAAAATATGATATGGAAATGTATGGATGTTTTGGATGTGAAAATAAATTCAGCATGCACACTTCTGAATGCATAATTCAGTTTTTAGGTCTATTATTAAAAGTGCGCACCCAAAAAAATCTTTAGATCTTAAAAAAAGATACCCATTACAGAGTTTAGCTCATCATTACTTCAATACTCATAGGATACAAAGCAACCTAAATAATTCTCTCAAAAACTATCTGATGAGATTAATATTTTTCTTGAGATACTTTTATAGAATAATCGCTTATCTAGCTATAGTGCTTGTGTACAACCATTCTCTATTAGGTAAAATTGAACCCTTCCCATATATATTCTCTAATAAAAGCACAAGTTAATAATAAATAAATTTTGAACATAATACACTAATTTATTTTTATTATGTATAGAGGCTTAATGATTCTGTTTTGTTTTCAAGTTGTGAGTCATTCATAGTCTCAAGAATGGATATCATTTCAATGGTATAATATTGTAGCTTAACAGTATTAAACTTAAATACCTTAACACTGAATTAAAGTTGATAATTTAAGCTTTCATACTTTGAAATTTAAGCTTCCATTACAGAATTACCTCAAACCTTAAAATAAAATTTTCTTTACTCTGCATTATACACTTAAAAAATACAGAAGCTATGAAGTTGTATTCTTTTTATTTATTAATTGAAATATATATGAAGATAATTTTTATATTATTATCTAAAAATCCAAGATTCAAGACACACAACGCACTTGAACAGCCCAGGATATCAGAGGGTACATCAATATTATTTGTCATTATCTGGATGTGATTTTGTCAATGATGTCCAAATAATTAATTGAGCTATACAGAAGGACATAAATAAATTAATAATGCCATAAAACCAATACATTTATTAATATATAAACTAATGTATTGAAGTTATTCAGAGTTAATGGACAATAGAGTATGAGACATTTGTTCTCCAGACAGCGAAAAATTTATAACAATTAAAATGAAAAATTGGGACAATTAGGGCAATGTGGAGAATAATTAGAGCTTCAAGTCTCACAAAGAGAAATAATTAAAAGATGATAAGGGAAAAATTTTCAGTAATTAAGAAGAGTAAGAGGCCTAAATTTTTATTGGTTTACAATAATTTTATATCAAATTTTGAAAAAGTATTCACACAACAGTTATTCATTTAGGATTATAATTTTTAGCTAATACTTAAAAATTTATAATAAAGCTAAAACTATCAGTTCTACACATAAATTTGCATATAAGTGCAACAGGCACATATGAAGTTGAAGCCAAAATAAAATGAAAATTGTGAATTTTTAGGATTTATACCTCTGTCTCCATACCATTTTGATGCCATCATAAAATCTTTAACATCCTGAAGAATTCTTTCTCCAATCCCCACATCTAAAACAACTGAATCAATGGGTCTTCGCTTCCTTGGGTGTCCAAATGGTCTCCAATCTGGACCCATTGCTGTATACATTACAGTTTTTCCTTCATTTCGTGTTAAAGCCATTTTTCTAGCTGTAAACAAATTTTACATCATCTGACAATATATTTATTTTTGAATTTTAAAAATAAATTTCTATGAAATTAATTAATAATGATTAATTATAATTTAATAAGCAGGAGAAATTATTCAAGGTTTCGGCCAGGATGAGGAAAATAAAATACTCTAAATTATTGGGTAATTATTTTATTATTGCTAATGTTTAGATTTAACTTGTAAGTGGAGTTAGGAACTGATATACCAAACCCACTTATTCTTGGCCGCCTTCTCCACTTCCATTTGGCCTATCCCCATTACCAAATAATTACTCCTACTCCTCTTTATCACACTTTACCCTGCATTCCTCTTCTTACAGACAAAATAAAAAAAACCTTAACCTACATTTAGGCCTCCACACCAATAATAAATTATGATTACTTCATCCTAAACTTATATATCCTATAATCATTTCCCAGCAGTCCAACATTGTATATCTAATTCCATGTTCAGATAAAAAATTTTGGCTTCATATATTGGGCAAACAAAGAAAAATGTTAATAAAAGATTAAAACAACACCATACAGCATTAATAAACTTGATATGAATTCTTCCTCCCTCTCCCTTCATGATATTAGCAATAATTACACACCTGCTTTTAATCAAGCTACTGTCCTGGAGTCTGAGTCTTTCCTTAAGAAAAGGCTGATTTGGGAAGGTGTGCACATTAATCTCAATCTTAGCACTATTAATGATAGGAAGGACAAAGACAACATTTCCTCAGCTAATCGCAATATTTTCCTTATAATTCAATAAAAAAATTCTGTTAAACAATCTCTGGCATTGGCTTTTCCAACTTCTCTTTGAGAGGTTAGCCAGGTCGTCATTGTAACCTAGTTGCCGAAGTTTGCCGACTAACCCCCTCTCAGTTCAGTTCTGCAGTCTGAGATGTGACCATAAACCTCCCTTGGAGATCTCTCAATACATCATTATTGGTACATAAAGCGTTGATTTATATTTTCATACATGAATAGTTAAATGTTGAGTTTATTCTGTATATCATTTTCTATCTTATAACATACATCTCTGTCTGTTCATTCCAATCTGTAATTTTTAGATGTGTAATAGTGAGTATTGTATTTCAGCCCTGATATTGACTTAAAAGTCCAAACGTTGGCAATACTAAAATAAAATAATTACGCAATAATTTTGGAGTATTCTTATCCTGTCCAAAACCCTGACTAATTTCTCCAAGATAATACACAATGGCCAACCACCCACCCACCACTTAATTCAATGTGTAATCCTAAAACAATATTGACATGTTATAAAGTATTAAGCTTTAAAATTTCATGTTATGAAGAGCTTAACCAAATTTAATTATTTTAAAGTTATTTATAATTAAATGTTTCACTTGACAGAAAGAATGAATAACCCTAGATCACTCCGCTGGTGAGGATGACCAGCCAGGGCCCAAGAGGGCAAAGACAAGTGGAATGGATGAAATATTTTTAACCCCTTTTTGACAAACTGTGGTGTAAGACTGGGACCTTGCAGTCAGGCAACAAGTCAACAAGTGTAAGAAGAAATACATAGGAGGCCAGAGGGAGAGAATAGTGTTGGGCTATTCAAAGTTGAAAGAGGGTGCAGTTTAATACCTGGGTATAAGAGATGGTATATGGGCCCTTGCCATAAAATGGCGATCTGGAGAAGATTCTGTTCTGTTACTTATAAAACTAACTAATTGCTTCTCTTCTGTTAAAAAGAAATTAAATATAATAAAAATAGTCTTATCAGAGCTATGGATGAAGAGCCACTTATATATATGTAATAATAATGGTAACTTAATATGGTAATATTAAGTTATATAAGTTATGGTAATAATATAAATACGGTAATATTTAATGGAGCTGAGTAAATAAATCTCTTAAGCATCCACTTTGTGTTTCTTTGTCATAAGTAAAAATCAAAACCAGTGAACAGATTTATATCAAATTTTGTAATGCAGGATGACCAGGATTACTCATTTAATATTTGAGGTCTGTCATCTTAAAGAATGAGAAGTAATTAGTCCACCATAGGCTTTGGCTAGCCATTTTTGTGTCTCATATGTCAAATGAGTCTGGCAATAGAGTCATACTTGGTCTTAGTTTTATAAGTGACACTATTCATAAAAACGTCATTCATCAATCTCAGAAAAAATTTTCCAGTTGTATGTTTTTTTCAGAATTCATAACTCAATGTTTAGCAGATTATATTCTATAGGCCTTCAACTTGTTTCATGAATTGTTTTTATTTACTTATTTTATTCAGAAAAACACACTATGCTATGCTCAGAATTTTAAGCCATGTGTATAAATTAATCTCTTATGATTTGGAGCTGTATTTGTTTATAAATAAAATTTTAGTTATAAACTTAGGTAACAGGTTAGATTATATTTATTTGTCAGAAAATTCCTATTCTTTTTTTTTAAGGCCATGTGCACATCACATTGATGGAAGCACAGTGACTTAAGCTTACATTTTGATGTATTTTATAAATATTTTGGTGCAAAAATAAAATTATGTCAGTAGGTCAATATTTAGTCTTTGAAAATTATAAAGAAAACTTTATATTCAGGAAAGAAAACCATATTTATACAAATAATCTATGGAGTCCATCTGAACTACTCTCTTTATCTATGAGAAAGTATAGCCAGTTTTACTTCTATTGTACATATCCTCTAAAATATATTTTTCACATCATAAAATTCCCAGTAACTTAAATCAGAATTCAATTTACAAATTATTCTTTAGTATTATAACTATTTCCTTATAGTAATATTATATTCTTTTAATCAGCAGTTATATAAATATAAAGACTTTAGTAGAAAATAAACCCCATTCCTTTTCTTAATCAATTAATTTTTGAATAACTGTCTACATGCTTATAGCAATAATTTGAGGTAAACTAATTTGGTTTACTAAATTAAAATATCTGAAAAAATTGTAAAACCCTACAATTGTTGCATTCCCAAAATGTATTCTAAGTAAATAGGCTTTATAGGATGGTTAAGATGTTGGAAGAGGGGTAAAAGAAACCCCAATCAAATGAATTGCTTACATTTTTATAAGCAATATTCTCTGTCAAAATAAAGTTTAACCTTTAAAAACTGAACTGCATTTTATGTCAAATGTATTATTTCAGGAAACCCAGCCATTCAACGGCAGTGGAACTCAAATAATTGTTATAATAAATACATTATGTTACTATAAAGTCTGCACTCTTTAGAGAACAGAATTGAGACTGAAAAAATTAGATTAGATAAGTTCTGTCTAAGGATATAATCGTTGGCCTAGATTAACAATAAAAAAAATTAGTTGAAATCACACAATTAACAGAAGAATATTTTTAAATGATTATAACAGGCAAAATTATTCTTTATGCTGATTGGTATAAGGTAACGGAGGGAATGATGGTACTTTAAATGTCATTAGGTAGAATCAAGACAGTTTGAGAAGTTTCTATGCAAAGAATATAGACTAAGCTAGGAAATTAACCTTAAGAATATTTACCGTTTCTTCTTCCGGGATGGGCCGTGTCAAATTGTTGTTATTTGCTGAGCTTTCGCACATCATGTGATGGCTTCTTCAGGGCTGAAAAGAGAATTTAACTAAAATTCCATTCTCTTTTCAGCCCTGAAGAAGCCATCACATGATGTGCGAAAGCTCGGCAAATAACAACAATTTGACACGGTCCATCCCGGAAGGAGAAACAGTAAATACATCTGACGACCGTCAAAGCCTACTTGAACAAAAACTTAAGAATATTTTTTTTAAAAGTATTAGTAAATAAATATTAATTTTATTTGTGATTTTTAATCCCACATAAATTTAAATAAACTAATGCAAGGGAATAGAATAAAAAATCTAACGGTCCCAGCCAGGACACTAGTGCTGGGAATTTAATAAGTTATCTGGCTCTCCCGGTAGCGTAATAGGATAATGAGCTTGCCCGGTTAGCAGGAGATCCAGGTTCATGTCCTGGCTGGGGCATATAGATTTTTTTTTTAAATTCTATTCCATTGCATTAATTGCTTTAAATTTATGTGGGATTAAAAACCACAAATAAAATTAATATTTATAAATAATAATAGGACAATGCGCTTGCCCGGTTAGCAGGAGATCCAGGTTCGGGCCCTGGCTGGGACAGTTATGATCTTAAAATAGCCAGAGAGAGATATTATCACTTACAGGCAGACTGTTTGAGAGTGAGGAGAGGTAAAAGTGTTTAGCCTTTGAAGTTATCATCTTCTTCTATATATGTCCTTCATTAACTTATTATGAACATTAATTTATAATTTTTATAATCTGAATTTATAACTTTATCCTATTATGGCAAGAAAATAGTTTGTTAAACTAATTATAAGATTTTAAGATAATGATTAATGAATTCCTCTATTTCCTCCCCATCACCCCTTAATCTGATTTCAGCCAAAAATGAAATTATTCTCTGTTTGCATTGTAGGTTGCCTAAATCCTCAAGTTTATTTCTATATTTTACAAGAAGGTCCCCACAACCATCACAGTCAAAATCTAAAATATTTTCCTTAATGTGTGTTTCATAAAAATANAGACAGTTCAGCTTACCCTGTAAGCTGTCTTCAGGGCTGTTGAAATATAATGTCATAAGAAAAATTATTATATGATTTACATTATTTTTATTAAACTTTTATTTATTTATTACATTCTGTTAAATTAAATCATTTTGTAATTTGATCACCACAATGAATTAGAGAGAAAAAAATGACATAGAATATCAATCACATGAGGAGAGAAGGTGACCAATGACACCACTCATACCTAATAAACTAATGTCAACAAAATTTTCATTTTCAAAATCATATATATTTTTTTTTCCTTATGACAGTAACCCTGCCATAAGGGCATTTATTTACTGTACATGCCATACATAATAATTGTATTCAATGTATATGTTACATAAAACATTAAATAATTATAAATATAAATTGAGTAAAAGTACATATTAAAGAAAATGGTTTAACAACAAAGAGGAGGAAACAATTGAACAAGATAATTTAACTAATGAACATAAACGAAAATATTTAAAAATGAATAATCACATAAAAAATAAAGAAATATACGATAAAAACACATATATACATTAATGTATGTAAGATTTGATTAATGAATAATAAACAGTAAATGTGTGCCATATCAAAATCATATCGTGGTACCAATGTGAATAGTTAAATTACCTAAAGGGAAATCTACAAATATTCTAATAGGAAGACATTACTTCGAAGAAAGAAGACTACTTTTCTGTATATCCTTTAATATTTTTACATTCCATGGAAAGTTAACCAAAATTGCAAAATTAAATTGGAACTTAATGTTATTATGCCTTTACTAGAAGTTTCAAGAATAAGAATTTTTATTAAAATAATAATTTAAAATAAAAAAATTAATACCTCCTAACCTTCTTCTAAAATGTCAAAGTAAAGCTGGCGGTTCTTTCCAAAAGAAGTAAGTGTAACAGTCTCCCATGGTGTTCCCATATGCAAATCAAGGGTGTGCTGCTCCCTCGTCCTTTCAACTTTAATCCATGTACCCCTATAACTAAAATTATAATATGATACTAAAATATTGATAATAATAAATATGCTATAAGAAAAAATATCACAAACTAACGAGATTGGATGGAATACAATTGCATAATTAGGAAACAATGCAACTAATTCTAACCAGGGTACAACAAATATAATATATATATATATATATATACTTCTATTGTACATATC